>JAJVSH010000090.1:844569-857504 GCA_021460005.1 Tetramorium alpestre
ATGTATAATATTACATATATATATTTTTTTATCTGTGTGTTTTTCGTGCGTTTACGCGTAGTCTCTTTGGTATCTTGCAGTCCGCTTAAGTATAAATCTGTAGCAGTATCAAAATGGTAAAAATAGTGCATATGAAGACCATGAGCACGGGTAAAACCAGGATGAACCTCACAGAGCGGCTGAGGCCGCTTGGTTCCTGTCATACGGCTTGCTCGCCCGATTCGGTCGAGGCATCGAAGAGCGGCCGATCCGCCGGCGTTTCGCTCGACGTTGTCGACTTTGTGCCACCGCCGTTTCCGGTATTACCTTCCCGCCTGGTTTTACTCGAGCCCGAGAAACACAGGCAGCCGGACTGATTGCGATTCCGCTTCAACGTCGGTTTGTTCTCGCGGACCTGTTCCGCTAAACACTTCTGATAGTAATCGTAGTCCTTCAAGTACCTGTTAAAGACAAATTGTGACGATATCAAAATTGGAAACTAAATGATAGCGATCAAATTTTGATTAAATCGATTATATCATTTAATTGACTCCAAACGATAGATAGAGATCATTTACTTACATAAAAATAGACGCAACGATGTTAATAGCATGACATGTATCGTAAAGAAAAAGGAAAACCAAGTTTCTCTTCTTCAAAGTCAAATAGTAGAAAGAGTTGTGAGGTCATCGTAATACATACCAGACCGGCGGCCATCGATGCTCATTCAAATACTCCTGGTTCTCCGGATGAAGCAGCCGCACGCTGCGAGGTGACATTTTGCACAGCTTATTATAGTTAACGCAGAGATGATTCATGCACCAGTCGGCCAGCTGATCGGCATTATGCAGCTGGAAATCGTAACTGAGCGTTAAACGGGTACAGCCGCATTATCGCGTCTTAATTGACGTGAAACACGCGAAAGAAACCGACCTTGCATGGCTCCAACAGCCTCAGGCAGTTTTCCACGGCGTCATTCCCCTCGTTTTGCGAAAGCCGCTCAAGATCTTCAATCACTCTGCTCTCGACTAAATTCACCAATCGTTGAAGACAGAGTCTGTTGGCTAGTTCCAATAGGTTCAGGCACCTGGCCGAGGAAATGGCCGGTACCTCGTCCGTGTAAAGATAGCAGAGTAACTTGTGGAATGTGTACTCCCGAACCCCAGGAAAGACTATCTGCATTGCAGTCGAGAAACGATTTGTATTAATTTTTTTGTGACCGATTGTTATGTTTAATTTATTTGAGTTCTTCATTAATTAATTTAATGAAAATTTGTTACATAATTTTTCAGAATTTCCATATAAATTTTATAACGTTTTAGAAAAGTTTTTTTATACAAATTGAAACACTTTTCAGAAAATGCTGAGAAGAAATCTACACTTTTTCTAGAATTCTTTATATATGTAAATTCTGAAATAAATTTTAAGATTTTTCATTCTACAATTTTTGAAGAAAATTAAAAATTTCAAGAAGTTTAAGATATTTTTAGAAATTTTTATAATAGGAAAAATTCTTTTTTTCACTAACATAATTATAATAATTCGTGTTGAACTTAATCGCGTGTAGAATTACGATCAATAGTAACAATTGAAATTCTAATATTTCACAGAGTGCACTTACGACTTTTGCGCTGCTTTCGCGAAAATCGCCAGAGAACATGGCTTTCATCACGTCGCATCGGGCAGTGAGAATCGCTTTGTGGGCCGGTACGCTGCCGTCGTCCAACTCGAATATCACATCGGCGAATAACCCTGAATGTATTATATTTTTTAGTCAATAGCATTAAATCTCCATCTCTTCGGTGGTAGTCAGTACGCACCTTGCTCCAGACAGATATCTTCCAATCGTTGTCTAACCACCTGTTTGTACCGGTTATTGAGATCGCTATTAACGAACTGCTCCCGCGTCTGTATGCTACCGAGCACCATGAGTAATTGCGGTAGCTCGAGAAATTCGGCCGCCTGTCTGATTTCCTGCGGGCAAGAGCGATCGGGACATCAAACGGGTGCACCGTCGCGACTTTCGTCGACGTAGAAAAATGATCGATTGAAAAAAAAAAGAAAGACACGAGATCTGATCACTTCCGGATCGCTAGAGGACCTATCCTACTAGGCAATGATTCTAGAATGTCGGTGAGAACAATTGGAAGCGTATCCATGCACGGCACCCCCTCGGCCGAGGTCGACCGTGCGTCGATTCCTCGAGAATTCCCCCCGCACGATGATGTCGAAGACGATGGTCGCACGATACTACGGAAGCGGTGATCGCGAGCTATAAGCTTAATGAGCATGGCCTATTAGCTAAACGTTGAAGATCGATGTAATTATTCGCCAAATGTACGATATTAAGTGAATTTCCACAAAAGACAATTAAGCGCGTCTTCGAGTGTACGTAAACAATTTTAATAGCGGATTTTAACAGCCTCTCTGAGCTCTCTGATATTCACCCGGTTCATAATTAATTTTAATATTCGTTTTGCATGTTTTAGTTTCGCTCAGTTGAAGGATTAATTCTTGGAAATACGAGTTTGCCTTGTAATTAGTCATAATTAGAAAGGCGCATGCTCGTGTGATGATATGATCACGCAGTCAACGTTCCTGACAGAAACAGATCAGCTAGATGAGGCTACTATGTGCGTGCGTGCGTGCGCATGTAAACGTGTACGTATGTATTAATGCGACTGCCAAATTTCCAAACGCATTACGCTTTGTACTAACCAGTAGAAGCCCGATAGGAGCTGTCTGAAAGAATAGAGCCGCGTTAGTTACTGTATATTCTGCAACAGTTGCGATTTTTAGCTCACGCTCTTAAGAGATCATACAAGTAACACAGCTTTGTCTCTTATCAAACGCGATACGTCGGGAACATTCGCGACCTAGCCCGCGGTTTCTCAGTCGAATTGCACAATTCGCGTAATGTAAACATTGCTGCAAAATTACACCTAATAAGAGGAATTAAGACGACAGAACTTGCGCAGCCGCAAAGGCAAACTGGAGAGCACACTTATTCAAGTTGATTTTCAAATACGACCTTGCCGTAGGCCTACGAGACAAATCGCTTCTCGTCGTAATTGGTTTCTTTTTCTCGCCCGGAGATAAAAATCGCGCCTATAATTTCCGTTCGCTCATTTCAACGCGCGTTACTTTCGCGGCGGACAAACAAAGGGTATCTTCTTACATTCTCGAATGTACCCTTTCTCTTATGATAATTTCTACCGACCCAACGTACTTGTAGATCGTGATACCGTTTGTCCAAGCTGCCTGTATAAATGAATTGCAAGCACTGCTGCATCGCCTGCGGCGTGATCAGCTTCGACAGCGTGATCACGGTCATGGGCTGTTGCACTCCGTTCGCATTCTCAGTCTGCAAGGCGTTCGACGACGATTAATGACGGGGAGGGTGACGAGCGGGTCTCGCGCGACAAACGGTCAAAGAATGGAAGAGAACTCACCAGACATATACGAATATTTTGGAAGGCAGGATGATTCAGCTCCCTCGTCGCGCCGTTGCTCTTCCTCTGATTATCCATCGTCGGCAGTACTTGAAAACTCGATCGTCGCTTAAGTTGCTCCCAGACTCTGCAACGTACACGACTCGTTTGTGCGGATTCTCGTCTCGTCAAGCGGTAGAGTATACAAACTCTCAAAATAACGAAATAACGCAAACTCGGTACCGGTCGCTACGTAAGTCGTAATGTGCCGACATTTAAAAACCGTGCAAAGGCTAAGGGGGGCTGCGTCTAACTCTTTATTTGGCAACAATACCTACGATGTCAGTGTGCTGGATTTTTACGCATGATCGAAGCGTTTCAACTGCGTGCCCATCTCTGTTAGTACCAAGCCCAAGCAAGACACTTAAGCGCGTGTTAGCGCGCGTTAGTTAGCAACATCCGCCGCAAGATTAGACGATGTTCCGCCACGTGTTAACTGACGGCTTGCCAAATAAAGGGTTAATCGACGCAGGAGTAAACATACGAGGAATGTTCAACTCACTTTGCGGGTTTGCTTTGATCGATACGAATTAGGCACTCGGTATCGTCGTTGAAGTCACCGACGGTGGCCTCGCCGAAAGTGCTCACCTTGACGAGACAATAAGGGAAATATGTGTTATTGTGTTATCCTGTTACTACCTCCGAACCTGATAGAGCTGGCATATACCATGCTGGACTCGCTGGAGCTGCGCGGCGTCAGTTCCTGGGCGAGTTCCATCGAGAAGAGCCGGTGGAACGCCGGCGAAGCAGCGGCGAGCAAACATCGATGAGCCGAGAACGTGCAGTTACTCGTTATCAGGGTGACGTCCGTGTGTATCGGCCTCGTCCACAGGCTCTTCATGTTCTCCTCGTAGGTACTCGCAGCCAGGCATACCTTTGGCGGTACTGGTTTCGGTGGACAGAATGGCGCCTGTCAAGTAAAATCATCATAGCTCGTCAACATCTGCGAAGAAGATATCTCAAACGTTCGCATGAAAAACGAAACAAAAGATAGTCCATCCTTTTTTCAAGAACGATCTCCGATAATCAAATCTGTGGAGAACAGATTTTAAAAATGTCTACTAATTTTGTCGACAGAGTGCCAGCAAAAATATAACAGAATTTAATGGCAGATTAACTGCAGAATCTGAGCAAAATCCGTTTCGTAACCATTTAGAAAATACGTATTCCATTTAAATATTTATGAAATGACGGGTTCTGTTTAATTTACTGTCAGATTATATTGACAGGCTCTGCCAGCAAAACGCGAGTTTTAATACAAACACAGATAATATTGGATCTCTCGCAATATCTGAGCAAATTTGCTGCCAATCTGTTGTATATGAGAGCAGTTTGTTTACTAAGCTCTTAATTTTATATCCATTCCAGAGGTAATCAAAGATTATGAGGATAAACGAAAGCCCCTTTTCATCTCCGAAAAATAAATTTATCGCAAAATCGCTTACACATCGTCTATTACCTGTAATAAAGGTCTTTGCACCCTCTTCAGGTTCGTCATCCAGAAACGCTGCTGACGACGTGCGATTAAAGCGGCGCGTATTGAATTCTCGAACACCTCGTTTACGCCGTAATAAGTGAAAACGCTCGTCTCGTAATAGCACACACCGAGTTCTCGCGCTACCGCCCGTGCCTGATCCGGCATCACCAGATCGCTTTTCCTCGTAGCCCTATAAATTAATAATTGCAAAAAAAAAAATTTTTGATTATGCTCTGAGTATGATCGTTGAGCCGTATTTCGCAATATGATATTAATGAAAAAGGTGAAATGACGACGAAGTCATTCTGACCGCAGCCATAAAAAGAAGAGATCGCTAAAAATCATGAGAAACTTTCAGGCTTCCTCCCGCGGGAGTAATAGCTGCATATGTCAAGGTTCGGTTAATTTTGACTTCGACCCGGTTATTCAACTATCGAGAATTTTAAGCTTGTCAAATCACTCGGTGTCGTTATAAAAATTTATATGCCACGATGTCGCATAAGTTGATTGTAATGAATATTTTTTGCCGATAAAAGATTTCGAGGAAGCTTATGGGGTCTCATTGAAAAATCGATACTTCGACACACTTCGGTAAACTGACCATCGTTGAGGAAGCATCGATGCGAGTGAATGAGTTTCACACGAGGCTAAAAAAAATCAGAGAGTCGCACGAGAATTTTGTTTGTAGCCAAAAAAAGATTCGATCGATTAAAATAACTAAACGTGTTTTAACAGGAAAAACACTTTTTATAAGGTTTTAAAACAATCAATTTTATCAAAATTTATTTTGTGATAAGATAAAATTGTCAAATATGAAAATTAATTAATCCAAGATAATTTTGCATTTTTTCTTATTAAAAAAGTTTTGTAATTCTATATTGTGTTTAGAAAAATTTATAGAAATTGTAAAACTTTAAAATTAAAAATTCTAAAATTTTAAAACTTTGATAAAATTAATTTCCTAAAATTTTCTGAGAATTTTTCAAAAAAATTCATTAAATTATTTCAATTTTCTAATTTTTTTATTAAAGAAAGTAATTTACCTTACAAAAGGACTGCGATCGCGGAAGTAACTGAGATAAGTTTCGTCCCGATACATGTATCGCAGATCGTTTTTGCATCCGACCAAGAGGACCGGTGTCTGCGGGCAAAACCTCCTTATCTCGGGATACCACATCACCTTGCAGTTTCGCAAGGAAACGGGGTTGGTTATGGAGAAACATAGTAACACGACGTCAGACCTAATAAAATCATTAATATCAATTAATATCAATTTGCGTAAAAAATCTGTTTGGCGGCGGTCTTACCTGCCGTATGCGAAACGTCGATCCTTCTCGTGATCGCCAAATGTGTCCCAGAGACGTAGCGACACGTTTACATTGTCTACTACCTCCCAAGATCGCTCCAACACCTGACACGTATTACACTCTATGTTATTTTATACCGTTATATATTTCTAAGAAAATTAATAATAAATATCGATTTTAATTTGATAATAATGAACATGCTTTTATCTTAACGAGAGTCTGAGTAGAAGAAATTAGAATCACTGTTGAATTTTCATTATTAATCGCGACATTTCATGCGAATTTTGTTTTAATATTATTAAAAAATGTAATGACTAATGACATTGATTTTTTAAGTAGTTATTCAGACTGTCAGTAATGTGATAAAACAGATTAGTTCTCTCACGTACTTTGCTATACACGTAACAAAGTTGGCTTGGGGTGATATTTCACCCACGATAGCTTTTAAAAGTTAAATCACTTCGTAATTGTGGCCTCATTTAATATTACATAAATTCCAAACTTGCGCAATATAATTCACACTGTTTATTATGTATATATTTCGAATTAAATTTGATCAATAATTGCATCACACACACACACACACACACACACACGCACACGCACACGCACACACACACAAATGTGTCAAGTGAAAATGAGCATGAAAATTGTAATTAGGCGTAGGCGTACTCACATCCTTGTAGATCCGATATTGATCGATAGCCCAAACCGTGGGCACATGAGTAGTCAGGAGCTGTGACAGTGACACGTGCTTGTTGCAGGCCCTGGCGCAGATCAGTCTGGTCTTTCCGACTGCCGTGTCACCCACGACCACGCACTTGACCAGTTCCTGATGCGGCTGCTCATTGTCCATCACCGGCAGTCTCCCCTGCTCATGCAATATGCCCTCTCACCTGCCAGATCGCTCGAGTTCTCGGCCGCTGTCTTCGACACAGATAATGCTACCGCTGTCGTTTCCGTACTCGCCAAATGCGTGCACCACATCCGATAATCGGACCGGAACACGACGTCCTCGACCTTGCCGTTGATAAGATATACACTAAAACTAAAAATACGGAAACGACACGTCATTGCGCAATGTTATGTTATGTTTATCCACTTGGTGGCTTTTTTTCTCACTTTCGAGTCTCGATAATGTCTCAATACTGCTATAACGTAATCGCATTGAGAACTATCGCTTGCTCCTCGAAAGCAAAGTCACGACAATAAAGCTTTTATGTGGACACTTAGCCTTAGCACAAGGACATGTTATATTGTCCTTTCGATAATTGTTGTTGCATAATGTCGTGGCTTTAAGTATGTATAATACATATATACGCTACGAACTGTATTACGTTTTTTATGTAAATTATTCAGTGATTTAAAGTTGTCTAGACGCAAGACCTATTCATTCTTTTGATAAGTATAAATAACTATTTGCATTGACACAGTAAATCGTAATTACTATAAATAGAGTCTATAATTGAAATAATTGCATGGAAAATGTAAGTAAATATCTCAACGATTCGATTAATCGAAATGTACAACTCGTGACCGAAGGTCTCTCCTTAAGCTTGACCTCTTCGGTCACATCTTGGGACAATCGAAGATGCGAAAAGTGGGAAGGGAAATTATATTCGTGCCGAAAATAATCTACCACCGTGGATGACCATCATCCATCACGTCAAACTGAAATAATTTGACAAATTGCGGAGATGGCATGATTGCACGTATTCGCAAAAAAGCATGTTCGTGTTGAACATATACACATTGGTAGGTGTGTTGTGTATTAGGAACGTCGAGAGGGGATAAGAATCTGAAACGTTTAGTCATTCTAAATACGTACTCGTGCCCATTGTGTATGTGTGTATATGAGAGTATGATTTGACCGTAGAAGAGGGTTTTCTTCTATATTTAGAGCTGAGTCTTCGCGATCTCAGCCTCGATTTCCATATCGCCTTAACTGACGCCCTTAACCCTGAACGAACGCGTAGATATATATATATATATATATGTGTGTGTGTGTGTGTGTATATATATATATATATATATATATATATATATATATATATATATATATATATATATATATGCATGCGAGAGTAAGATGAAACACACATATACACATACAACAAACACACGCAATACCAATTATCACGCGACGAAAGCCAATTTAGGACTAACTAGGGAACGCATTCGATTTTAACTCGTCGAGGTCGAATCTTGAGTCTTACTCCCTATCTCGTATGTGATTTCTCTTTTTTCTAACGGAGCCAATCCTCTCCGCGCATTTTTAAAGCTCGATGCCGCCGATCACCGGGTCATCGCAAGCGTCCGCGAATTTTTCGTACGTGGACCTGCGGATTTTTGCGATGCATCTCACATACTTTTATCTTCCGCAAATAAAATGAGAATTTGTGTGTTGTCGAAGGGGAGACTTTGTATTTTCTCTATTCCGCGCGTTGATATTCCGGGATGTATACATTCAGAGACAAAATTGTGTGGATGCTAATATACGAATAAAGATCGACTCACTTTCGTTTAATTCGTATTTTTCCTTATCGAAATAACGATTGGTGCGAATAAACATATCCATGAACAATCGTTTCATGTATGTATGTATGTACAAACACGTCTCAAAGAGAAATGGCAATCTGTAAGAAGTAGAAAAGCGAAACTGAGTAGAAAATGTATTATTTTTTGTCGTATATCGAAACAAAAAAAAATATATATATATATAACGATTAAAGTCGTCAACTATTCCTACTCTATTTTAGTCATAGAATTTTAAGAGTACTTCCATGTGAAAAGTATAAAGTCATATCAAGACGTTACGTGAAGGACACGAAGAATAATGGATAAAGAGAAACTAGTTAAAATAGTAGCTATATAGGATTGCTTAGAGTTAAAGAAAATTGTACATGATAAACTCATATATGCGTACGTTTGCCGACATTTAACTTGTCTTTCCACCTCGGTAAAGCAAGACCGTCGGTTAAGCGAGGAAATCAATGATAGATCTGAGTGTCCACTCATCGTTGTCCCTGATTGTATGTCCGTGACTTTTCGTGAATGCAACGCAACAACGGCACTTGCGTCACGCGAATACCGCTGCCTTCGCATCGATGCAAGATTTGAGTTTCGTTGTTGGAGAACGCGGCGCCGGTCGTATATTTAGCATCGATCACGGTATGATTGTCGTTTCGGTATGACTCCCCGTGCGGTTTCCTCCACGGACCGGCGATCATTGCGACAATCATCCACGACAATCATACCGACGATTATTGGCAATTATTATCTGTACGTATATCTCAAAAGCGAGATGTAAAAGGGAAAGTCCCGAATAGTAGGCTTTAAAAAAAATGCGCGATGTGTTTAAAGTAAAAGAAATGGGACGCATGCATAACGTAGTTATCCTGTCGTCGATGCGTGTTAGATTGAAGAAACAAGCAATAGCTTTAGTTAGTAGCGCAACTAATAAGCAGTAACCATGCGAACGCAACGAATCAATCCAAGCCGATCATCTTTCTCGGTTATCAGCCAGTTATCGCTATTTTTGCTGTCAGTAAGGCAGGGAGTTGTCGAACAGGCTGGCACTTCATAGCCAGTCAGTAGCAATTAGCGAAATTGCTGTCTCGTGACGCAAAATAGACAGAACGTGATAGACTTCGGAAAGATCGATTGATTCTCCGCTAGTTTACGGTATACAGTGTTGGGCATTTACGGATATACTTAGGTAAGACGACACATTTTGAGATACATTGGCCACTTGAGGGATATTCATTTCTGAAAGAGTTTCGTCGGTAATTGTAAGTAACGTTTGATTAGGCGTTATAATTTTGTTTATAACGATTTTTGTACGAGCGACACAAGATGCGAGCAAAATTCGTAAATTGACAAAGTTGAGCTTTTACGTTAAAAATAAACGAAAATATGAAATTACGGGTGACGTTTATCATGAGAAAATTCGTGTGGCGCTCCGTTCAGATAGAAATATTCTACGGAAAGTAAATGAAGAACTTTCGCTAAATAGAAACTCACGAATGCAAATGGTCAATAATCACATAGTGGTCAGTAAGTGTAAGTAGCGTACTTACACTGTCTATATGTCTATATGTAGAATATTAAAACTGTCATCTTATAGGTAGTGCGACTAAATTAAAGAGAGACAGAGACATGGATTATTTCTTACACCTTAAACATAGTCTGAAAGTCATTGTAAAGTTGTTTGGAGGACATGTCAATCCATCGCGATGTTCTCTAGATACCTTTTAAACGTCTCTCGAACAACCGTGCTGTCCGAGCGATAGCTTAATTACACGTAAAGTGATAGTTTAGATATTCTACGTCGTGATTACTCATTGTTTACTCGAAGACGCCCAAGACTGGTACGTAGCCGTTTAAGAGACACAAGTACATACACCGCGCCGTGTAAGTTTGTGCAAATTTGTATTCCTTAACGAAGAAAATGCGACGATAAGTTCTACCTCTCTCTTATCCATACGATCCGCAGTAAACGAGATCGCTCGTTTTTTTTTCTTTTATTTCAAAGAACTTCTCACGCCGCTTGCAATGACGACTCGCAGTTGCACGCATAAAAAAAAAAAAAAAACGTTATAATTTCAAATCGTTACAATTTCATTTGTTTTCGCGAAGAGAGGGAACTGATCAACGCTAAATATCACGGCAGCCGCATCAACATATCGACTATGATAAAGAGTCTCTGCTGCGACGACGCTATCATCATTGTTACCGCGGCAGCGACAGATCTATCATATAGATAACGAGAGAGAGAGAGAGAGAAACGACTATGTTTGTAAGGGATGTAATGTACCTAGTGTTTTAGGGACCTAGATAAAAAAAAGATAAAGCTTCCTATTTTTTCGCCCATAAAAGACATCCGCGTTTTGGCCGGAAATATTTTACCTGAGATTTACTTTATTATTTTTATGATTGATACTTTATTATTGTTACACTATTGTAATACGTGAAATCTCTCATTAAGCATCGTATAAAGTTGAGATAAGCGAAGTTTGATTCTGATCTATAATAATTTTATTGTTCCAGCCGCGTATTAATGAATTGCGGCAAGAGAATCTCGAAAGAGAGAGAGAGAGAGAGAGAGAGAGAAAGAGAGAAAGACAGAGAAAGAAATTTAGATTTCTTCGCATACTTTTCAGGGAATACTTTATAAAAATTGATTCTTGCGCACACTCCAAGGAAATGTAATCCTGCCCGGCCGTAACGATCGGATTAGCGTAATAGTGATACTAATATTAATAACAATATTAACACTAGACATAATATGTAATTGTTAAACTATAATCGGTGTTAAGGTATTACCTTTAATAATTTGATACTTGTTAGCTCCGATCGTTTGCATAATCATTCTCGTACCTTTCGATCGAACTCGCTATTGTGAAACGCGACAGTAAAGAGAGATAAGTAGATCAAGTTTGCGTCGCTTTCGTGAAGCAAAGGGCGAGATAGGTATTATAAGTGTAAACGCGAGATGGAGAACGTAGACGAGAAGATATTTTAGGGACGTATTTTAATGAGAGAGAATTACGAACGAGAAGATAATCCCTTTCTGAAAATTCTGAAGGTACGGCAAAGCGAACATTTCTTTTCCGATTTATTTCAATTCATCTTTTACGTGGAGACCGCGATAGGCATTTCGTCGCTGATACATGCATTCACAACAAGTCGCGCTACTGCCCGATCTATAACGGAATTATGTTTAATCGAGAAGAGACGTGGAAGAGAGAAGGACGCATCTCCGACATGATCGGAGGCGAGACGCGATGCATGTTTGTTCCAGCTAGGGTGAGAATAACGTCCCACTTGTACGCTACGTCAATTTCGATGTCAATGTTGTCCTCTTCGTCGCTCATGTATATATATACATATATATATCTCTAGCCGTAAGTGGTGTATATTTTATACTGAAATTGGAGGAGAGTAGGATTAATAACTATGGTTGTATTGATAGTTGAAAAACCAAAGGATTCCTGAATAATTTCTTCGCGTTTGCGGGCAAGAGAGTGAAAGAGGAACACGAGAAAGAGAAGCGCGTTTCTTCGCGAAACCATTATTTTCTCGACCTTATCGAAGCAATATGAGACAAGACGGAGAATATAATCAGTCACATTTAATACATATAATGCTTTACTTTAATTATCTTTCATTCGCTCTTTCCCAACGTCGCTTCAATGACATCACGAAAATATGAAACAAATAACCGGACATTGTTATACGTTAAATGAATGAGTTACAATGCAAAAGGTATCATGTAATTTCTTTATGCATAATGCGGCTGAGCTTTTAATTTTTTTCAAGTCAAGTCCATATCAAACAACTTTCAAAAATCATATTAATTTTTTTCAAGTCAAGTCCATATCAAACAACTTTCAAAAATCATATTCAAGCAAAAACACCAACCGATGCTGTTTCATGTTTAAATTATTTATCTTTTTAACGTGAAACTAATTTCAAATAAATGATCCAAATTATGTTACTTTATGCGAATCAGCAAGCGCGAATTTGTGGATTTTTAGATGTGTTAAAGTACTATAATAGTAAAATCGCGGCTATAAAAACAATATTGTTGCAAAGAATTCTCAATAGAGAAAAATTGATAAGTCTACATCTCTCTCACGTATATTATGTAACTATGAGATTTATCTATTTCGTTAAACA
>JAJVSH010000010.1:8836-63530 GCA_021460005.1 Tetramorium alpestre
TAATTTAAAAAATATATAATATATTATTGTATATTAGAAGTTATATACTTTTATTAAAAATCGATAGGTACTCTTTTAGTAATAATTATTTTTTAACAGCATGAATTTTTTATTATTGATCAATGTGTGTTTTGGTAAAAATTATTAAATGTTATGAATTAAAGCTGACGATTTGTCTAAAAATTTAAATAGTCCTGCATTTATTACTATTTTTAAACAATTAACGAAAGCAGTTGAAAAAATTAATTTTATTAGACAAGTTACGTTTCCTGTTTTTTACATTTATTGAAGCAAATGTGGATTTAGCACAGCGACACCATGCATCGCATAGAAGCGATTTATCGACAGTGAACTGAGTGAACGTGGTCACGTAGTTCTACATCCATATTTGAGGCGGCGACTGGATCCACGAAAAAGACCGGGATGGCCGCTCTCAAGCTCAGGTTTCTTTCTGATATAACCTAATTTACGATCAAAGACCAGGAGTTATAAATCAACTTTAAGACATTTACACCTGAAATAGGAATAAATAATAACTAAACGATATAAAATCATAAAAATTTTATTATTATAATTTTTCGAGAATCTCAACAACAGTTTACATGGAATTCCTTAGTTTAAGGAACACGCGCACTTAACCTCAAATTATTTTGTGACACGTTTTAAGATTGTGTTTGAAGTAGACAAATTCTTAGAAATTATTTTTGGCAAATATGCCTGTTCCATGCGCAGATATTATCGAGGACATCGAGGATTTAATCGCATCGCAGGATATAACGCCTAAAGAGAGATATAGCTCGCGAAAACATATCACGATACGGCCAAAACGAAAGCAGCAGCTGCAGGAGAAAGTGTCGCAGCCGTCAATCCTGTCAAGTATAATACCCGGCACGCAGACGATCTACGTGAAGACGTGGGGATGTACGCACAACAGCTCGGACACCGAGTACATGGCCGGTCAATTGGCATCGTACGGATACAATTTGACGGACGATAAACTGAAAGCAGATTTGTGGCTTTTGAACTCCTGCACTGTCAAAAGTCCCGCAGAAGATCAGTTCAGGAATGAAATCGAGCATGGAAAGAAGATTGGCAAGCACGTCGTAGTCGCTGGGTATGTAATTGTGCAGCCACAATAATGAAATGAGAATTTAATAATGTATTATAACACAATAGGTATATCACTATTTTGTCTAACATTTAATTGAAAATTAATGTATAGAATTTTACAGTTTTTTCTTCTCAATTTCAAGAATTATTTAGACTGGATTCAACAATTTTTAATTTTACTTGTATCTTACAGATGTGTACCGCAAGGTGCTCCAAAATCTTCCTTCCTTCAAGGGCTGAGTATGATTGGAGTGCAGCAAATTGATCGAGTGGTAGAGGTTGTGGAGGAAACTTTGAAGGGAAATACAGTCAGATTCTTACAGCAGAAGAAGGATTTGGGTAAGAAGACAGGCGGTGCTTCGCTGAATCTTCCAAAGGTACGCCGGAATCCACTCATCGAGATTATAGCCATTAACACAGG
Organism: Tetramorium alpestre; assembly: GCA_021460005.1. Classification (NCBI taxonomy): domain Eukaryota; kingdom Metazoa; phylum Arthropoda; class Insecta; order Hymenoptera; family Formicidae; genus Tetramorium; species Tetramorium alpestre. Next base: position 10,368 of record JAJVSH010000010.1, read on the forward strand.
CTGCCTGAACCAGTGCACTTACTGCAAGACGAAGCATGCGCGAGGTGAACTAGGTAGTTATCCGCCAGAGCAGATAGTTGAGCGAGCGAAGCAGGCTTTTGAGGAGGGTGTATGTGAGTTGTGGCTCACGTCGGAGGATACAGGCGCTTATGGCAGAGATATCGGCACCAGCCTGCCGGAATTGCTCTGGCAATTGGTGGATGTGATCCCCGACGGTTGCATGATGCGCGTTGGTATGACCAATCCACCTTATATCCTGGAGCATTTGGACGAAATGGCCAAGATCTTGCGGCATCCTAAGGTCTACAGCTTCCTGCATATTCCAGTGCAGTCCGGCAGTGACCAGGTGCTGGCTGACATGAAGCGAGAATATACCCGCGCCGAATTTGAGCATGTGGTGAACTTTCTGAGTGAGCGAGTGCCTGGTCTGACTATCGTCACGGATATCATTTGCGGCTTTCCTACGGAAACGGAAGTGGATTTCGAGGAGACGATGACGCTCTGTCAGAAGTACAAGTTTCCAAGCCTCTTCATCAATCAGTTCTTTTCCCGACCCGGCACGCCCGCCGCCAGAATGCCGAAGGTACCCGCGCAAAAAGTAAAGATGAGAACCAAAAGGCTGTCGGAGTTCTTCCAGTCGTACGAACCGTACGGACATAAAGTGGGACTGGTGCAGAAGGTGCTAGTAACTGAAGTATCGCATGATAAGCAGCATTACGTTGGTCATAACAAATTCTACGAACAGGTGTTGATTCCATTGAAACAGGAATACATTGGAAAAATGATCGACGTAAAAATTATAGAAGCGACAAAGTTCTCTATGAAAGGAGAACCGATCAGTGAAGGTGTATCCCCGGCGCTAAGGTCTCCTCTACCACAAGGAGTCGTTTCTACAGTATCATACGATACGAAACCGTCGAAATATGGAATAGTAACAATTACGATGATCTTCTTAGCAGTGATACTTAGAATATTATGGAAATTTCTAACTTAGATACATAATTTATATATATGTATATGAAAGATTTTGCAAATTGATTTTGTAAACATTGTATATAATATGTAATATAAATTAAAATTTCATATTTACAATGAAACAAATATTTATTTATTAATATAAGTCTTATCATTAGTTTTTAATAAAGAACAAAAGAGATTATGCGAGAAAAATACTATATTTAATTGACAATACAGGAACCTACCCTGAAAGGGCTTACAATATTTAATTAATGCACATTTATTATAATTCTTCGGCACTTCTAGACATTTTCTAAAATTGTTTCTAACATACGAATTCGAAAGTCTTCAAATATGAAATATAATAATATACGGAGGGGAGTATTGAGCATTCTTCCGTTTTGTTGAAGTTTATCTTCGAGCAAATGCTTTATAAAACTTATCTACTAAACATGACAATATGTTTGCTTTTATAAAAATATCAATATTTTTCTTATTGTATATTGAGGCACTTTATTTGGTATCACTTCCTCATGGCTAAAAATTTCCTTTTTAAATATAACTTAGACTAAAGAATGCATCGGATTCGTGTCAAAATATCTCCTGAGTATTAAAGCCTATGAATTATTGTTTGAAGATACCAAACAGAATATTGCTTGTATAAATTAAAACCTAGAAACCGATTACTCAGTTCTTGGTTAATTTATGAAAATTATGTATCGAAAGAAAAAATAAATTTTCTTGTTAAAACATAACTTATTGACGCAGGCGGGCTAATAAATCGATATAACTTCAGTATATTATATATTAGTTAAATTTGCAATTATGTAAAATAATGATATTTGAGTCTTTCGATTAAAATATCAAATAATTTTGATTTAGATAAGGCAATAAAAATTTGTTTAAATATAAATTATTTTAAAAGGTTCTAATGAGTCTAAATGACCTTTGTATAAATCATGATATTATTATGATTTTTTCACTTGGATTACTTCTCGTAGGTATTGTGGTAACGAATAACTTCTACAGCTATTCTTTTAGAGAGCACAAGAAAGAGCAAAAATAAAAAAAAAAATAGAATAAAATTTGTTTCTGTTGCCAGTATTATAAAAAAATTTCATTTAAATAATTAAAATTGATCGATTAAATCTTTTTTATAAAAACCACATAGTAAGCTAGAAAGAAAAGAGATATCATTAAACATATAATATAATAAACGTATTTTTATCGTTTTAACAAGAACATAGCGCAAATAAAATACCGATCAGAGACTTTCCCGCGTGCTTACACAAAATACAAAATATATATATATTACTATCACGCTCGGTTATTTACATGCAGTCTTTTTTTCGCATACATCGGTATAAAAACAAGAGTACAAATACAGAACGAACTAACGCTACTTTTAAAAGACAAATGTTTTTTATGCTTTAAATAAACTTGGATTAAAAGATATACGAACGAAAAAAAAAGAATGAATCGATATAATATGGCATCCCATCGAGGATTTTACTCGAGGACGAAAGATGCCAAAACGCGTGCATGTTTCTTTCTCCCTCGTAATTGTGTCAGTTTTTAAAATATGGCAATTATTATGGCGCGAACTTAATCATGGCACAAATTCTAGAATTCTTTGTATCGACTTCTGACATCCAGAAAGTGCAAAAATCATCTTTTTTCTTCTATGAATATTAAATTTCTCGCTCTCTCATAAAAACTTATTTCTTCATTGGTCTATCAGAAATAACGTAAAACGAAATTACTAAAATATGTATTATTCATATTATTGCGAGGTAATAATTTTTTTACCAATTATATGACCATCTATTTTTTCCGACATTGCTTTTTATTTTGGCACTGGTTTTTTTTATTTTGTTTGCATTTGTTTCTATGCAATTTCGATAATATTTATTAAGTGACTCGAGCAAGAGTACGGTATTTACAGATTCGCATCAGAGAGAAGAGAACGTGTACTCTTATAAAATATAATTTTAACAATATCTACTCAATATACAAAAGAGAAGATGATGCATGAGAATACGTTGCAAATTTGAGATTTTAGAGGATACATATCTGACTTCTTATTCTAATCTCTCTCATTTAAAAATATCATGTATCATATGATAAAAAAAATGTAATCATGTTTCAAGACTTTATCATAATCCATTCCATTCTCACCCTCTCTTTTGCGAATTCAGTATTAAATGTATTAAATTTCCATTAACAGCAAGTTAAACTGCTCTTATGAACAGAATTGAAGGAGAAACAAAATGTCTGTCTAAAGAATGGAAACTATGTTTCTAACGTTTACACGTGAGAAAGGTAAACTTGAACCGTCAAACGAATGAGAGGGAATTCATCTCGTTCGCATCTCGACGGACATCAGAGTTCGCGACCATCCCGACGGTTGCTGTGTTTTACGATTCCCATGAGAGAAAGATGGAGAAAGGGAAAAAGAGCGGTTTCTGCGGACGGGCCCTGGCCGCAAGAAATGCGCGCGGGCCCTCGGCCGACTCTCTCTCCTCGTCTTCATTAAGATACCGAGAGCGCCCGGTAAAAAGCGGAATATCCGGGCGACGCAAAGTGTTTCGCCGGTACCTTACGTGGTTTTACGACCGTTGCCTTTATGGCTTCTCATTTCTCCCTTCTCTACCCGCATTCGTGTACCTTCGTTTTCTCTCCGTGTCTTACCGAGGGTATTCTCCCCCTGACCGCTAGTCTTCTCGGTCTCTCGCCCCTTCTATCTCTTTCGTTTTCTCGTCTTCCGTTCAGTTGGATCGCTCGGGGCGGAACTTACTCCGAAGATCGACGAGAGGGAGGACTGGAGAAGGATTCGGTTGCACATCCGCCGATGTCGTTCAGAAGATTTAAGCCGTGCTTCGGCATCAAGCCTCCTCGTGGTGTCGATGGATCGGGGCGAATTAGGGCGTTTGTAGATTTTACGACGTTTAAACATCATTCACGAGCGGCATTTACGGCAGTTAAATACGCTTATACCACCTCGTACGCTAATAAGCTATACGAAAGCACCCTCAAAGCATTTTTTCAAGCTATGAAGATGTGTCGTATCGCTACGGTGTGCAACCGAATTCATCTCAACACACAACGGACAACCTGTAGTCGCATCGGTTTCGCTCTAATACTCTTTAAATTAATCGGAAAAATTAACCGTTAGAATATTAATTTTTCTTTCAAATTACACTATAAAATTTGCTTTTGATTTTTGTTTACGCTACATGCATTTTGTCTATAGTACACGTTTATTCCCTCTCTCAATAGAATGATGCGACTCCTAGAGCTAGACTAGTTCTTCTCTCCTCGCGAATGATTGGAACGCGGATCGATTGAGGGAAAAAGGATCGATTTATAATCGCCGCAGATTTCGCTTGCTCTGCCTCGAGCCGACGATCAGTCGTTTGTTGTGACGCTTCGTCGGGGTGGCCAGTAAGGGCGTCAGGCACGGGCCCGTGTGCTTCGACGAACAGAAGATGCAGAACTCAATGGAGCAGCCCTGCCTCGAGCAAACACCCACATTATTCTCCCTATCCACGTGACAGGGAAAGCTGCATCTTGGACACGAACGCAAGCCTTCGCCATGTGTGAGTTTACGACTAGCCTGAAACAAGAGAGAAAATTATTGTTAATGCCAGAAAACATAATTGGAAATAGTGAACATCATAGATTATTAATTATTATTGATTATTTAATAACTATTGATAATAATTAGTGATAGATAAATATGCGATAAATATGTGATTATTACTAAGAAATTATTATTAAACATTTGCTATTTTTACACGTAAATTCAAATTTTTTAAAAAGTGAAGTTTTAAATAACAATCTTTCGATTTTAAATGCTACAAAAATTTATGAAGTCAAGATTTTCGAAAGAAATCTTTTCGATTAATTTTTAGTTAAAAATTCTACATTGTAGAAACACACTGGATTACATAGTATACGCTACGCTTATGAGTGATAGGACAGCAACAAGAAGCGACGCTTTCCCCGCCTTTTGAGTAATAATTAATGAGATTAGTAGTCGATGTGCATCTGCTCGTCGAACGTGACTTAAATTGCATTAACGTGAGATGAAAGATGTGACGAAGCGCGATCCCAATACACGGTTTAAGAGAATTAAGTTATACGCGTCTTTCGAAATAAGACGAAAATAAATACACCATACATAAGCTCCATGCATGGGGAAAAAAAATACTATAAAAAGATGCTAATCATTTCGGCTCTTTATTTATCGATGTATTTTAACAATCATTAATTTTTCAAAAATTGAAGATATTCTGTAAATTGAATAAATGATTTTAGTAACAGATTAGAAAAAATCTTTTTCTATTTGTAATAAATTTTTTTTTAGCTAAATTTTTTTCGCTAAAATTCTTTAGCTAAATTTTTTAATTAGAAGGAATGTTAGTCTTTCAATTCACTTTAAAATTATTTTTTAAATTATATATAAATATATAAAATATTAATATATATATTTATTAAACAATATTGACTTTGATATACATATCTCTTTTTTAAGCTTTCATAATTCATGTATCACTCTGTTAAAAAATTATAACAAAGAATTGCAATATTATTTGCAACGATTACTATTATTATCATTGAGCGAATATATATGCATATGATAAACACAGATAGACCGTACAAAGTATATGATCGTGTATACAGTTGACGGAGCTGAGAGCGCGAATTGTCCGGCGGCAGCCGATACATTTGAACCGTCCTTCTTAGAACTTTGATAAGAAGAACTATCGCATAACTTTCAGTCCGGACACTTGCATGAAGGTAGACGATGAAAGAAACGCGAGCATGCATCTCTGACTCCTTTCCACTTGTCAAAGTGCGTTTCAACGGTTTGCAATTTTAATTCAGAGATCAAAACGGCAGTAAGGATTAATAACTAATGAAGAACATAGACAAGAGAGAATTAATATAAATTCATCATCCGATACGTATGTGATTTAACATCGAGTCAATTAGAATTCAGTAACACAAATAAATATAATCATAAATTAAAACTTTCATCGTTAAGCGAGATCGGACTATCGCTTAATGCCTGTGCAAAGGAGAGAAAGCGCAATGTCATCCTCGCACGCTCTACGCGTTATTGTGCAATCTCGCGATCGTCTTCTCGCTGCGCATCGCTAATAAGTGAGCGTGTGAGAAAATCCGCATGCGACATAGGTACTCGAGATGAATGTTGATCTGACTACTGCGATTGACATAAAGGCGTCTTTTTTCAAAGATATCCAGGCATTTTCTTCAAAATATACATGTATTAAAATATATATTGTTCGAAATATTATTCGAATATATATACAAAAAACAGAATATACATACACATATAAATGAAAAAGCGCACATTTCACGTAGATATATTGATATGGGATCTTTTCTGCGTTTACATATTTTTGACCGCAACTGGGTTCAAGAAATACTAACGATACAAGATTAAGGCAGGGCAACAATGTGGCAACTGGTTCGAGGGGCGCATACGAATGACCGGAGAAAATTTCTACATCGACAAAAGTATCTACCGAAACACAACGATCCGTTTATCGAATAAAACGCTACTTGTCGTATGATTATACTTAAAAATTGGCCTTTTTCATATTTGTAGCAATGACGGCACATCTGTATAATGAATTATTTTATTTCTTATTTATTAAAGTAATATATATATAATTAGTTGATGTTTGAATCTGATTATTCCAAACATGATAAATTGTACAATTTAATAATATACATATATTATTACTGTATATAATGTGTAAAAAAATTAACTTTAAAAACATTAAAGATAAAGATTTTAGCTATTGTTTTTTAATAAAATAATATTAATTTAAAAAAAGAAAAAATAAATTTTAAATAAACAAGGAATTATATTCAAAATAGATAAAGAAGTCTTTTCCATCGCTTTTCCTTTGTCACATTTGAACGCGGTGGTCGTTGGGATTCGGTTGGGATCCTAAGCACACAATGTAGAAACTAGTCTGAGACTATCCGTATGCCATCTCAGCTTTTCCGAGAACTATTACTAACACAACTGTCTTTTAAAAAATCTACACATCGTGACATTATTTTAATATTAATGTAACCCACCAATATTTTGAATTCCAGATGAAGGGCCGACTAAATGTATGACAGGAAATTGATCATAACATCCTGCCATCAATAATGCGTTTTTCTAATTTTTCATAATTCTACGAAATGGCGTGTATAAAAAAATTCCTCAATGTTTTTAAATAATTTCTTCCTCTCGAATTATGTATTAAATTTATACTTTTGATTGAATTATTTCGACGAAAACAAATAACTGTTAAGAATTTACAATGAATATTTGCAAAACAGAGTTTGTAAAGAATATAATTAAAATTATATTATACTATTTTATTTGGAAGTAAACCTAAGAAAATACATATAGAGACAACAAACATTTTCACTTTTAAAATAATATTGATGGCTTTTGTTTCGAGATATCAATATCATTCCTAGATAAGTTAATGACATGATTTCTAATGGGACTTCATGTAACGGACATCCGGTTGATGCAACAATATGATTACTAATATTTTTCTATATTTTTCTTCGCAATTTCTATTTATCTCTTACTTACACATAATTAAATTAAAATTTATTTTTTATTCCAAAATAAAATTGCAAAAATGGCATATTCCATGTTTAATATATTTTTAATGTTTAAAATATTAATTATATTTTTAATATAATTTAGAGAATATAATATCATAAACTTACTTTTGGCTTTAAAAAAATTAGCTTTACATATTTACTACTCAGATTTCATAAACAAATTTAATGCAACTGTGTGCAAAAGCCGTCATTAAAAAGTCTCTTTTTCAATAGAAGACTATTCTTTAAAAAAGATAACCGATTCTGTCGGACCGTCATGAAATATTATTCCAAGTATCTATTATTTCGTAAGAGCAGCTTTTATTAATGGCTGTAGACCGATCTTAGTTGTGTCCGTAGCAACTTCATGAGGAAATGTAGAAGCGGGCAGGGCCCCTAGTGGTCCAGTGGGACTGCCACAATGTAGCAGATGGTCCGAGTAACTTCTACATGTGAAGGATTCACCGATCTTCACGAAGAAAACCGCTTGTCTGCGTTCCATTACGACCACACACTACTATTCTTGTAGACCACGTTTGCCCGACACTTTGTAGCACGGAGAGTAAAATTCCCACGAATCGGAAGGGTCGGTGTGAGTCGAACTAAGATTTTAATGCTGGAACGTTCTAGGAACGTTTATGTTTCACGGAATTCATTTGCAACGTAGTTGTAATTCAACTTTAAGAATTTGTACATAGAAATAATATAGCAAAATTTTCACTGTATCGATGATAAAAAAAGATTATATTTTTCGAATTAATAAAATGTGTGATCAAATAAAATCTTGTAAAATTTTGAAAAATATATGGAAATAACGAGAGGAAATGGAAAATATGCGTATAATAATGTGTTATCTGCAAGTGCGTCGTAGCAAGAAAGTGTCGCGCGTGTGTCACATATAACAAAGCAGTCTTTGATATTTTGCCCCTTTCCCTTTGCTACTCGGCAACCGGATAGGGGCGTGTCCGAAAATGTAGAAGTTGATAACGATTAATCTCTCTTGATCGAAAATTTCACATAACTTAAATGTAAATCATGAGACAATAATTTAAAATTGCTTTACAATATAGGATTTTTTTTAGTCGATTATATACAATACATGAATCCAGGTTTTTCATCTAATAGCATTTTTCACTCAATTCTCTACCCAACAGCCATTTGTCTAACAAATGATTTTTTTATCAAGACATGACAATACAATCAGAAGATCATAAAATTGATAACAATCGGATGACCAGAAACACTACTATATATGTGGACTTTTTTATAAAATTCATATAGGTTGAAAAATAATCGAAATGATTTATCTGCCAAACTCAAAGTTTACACGTAATATTTTGGGAATCGGCGATTGTGATGTTAATGATTTCTGCTAGTCAACAAAATAGCGGTGTCAAATTAGATAAATTATTATTAATTGATCAATTTCAAGTTGGATTCACGACCATTGTTAAAACTGGAAATTTAATTTAAATTTCTAAAGAATCTATTCATGCGAGAATAATGGTATGAAGGTGTTCTCAGAAAATGGCAAGAGTCACAATAATATTAATTTAGTGATCGATTTCGAGACGATAAATGAAACTGATAAGTTACTAACAGCACTCTGTAAGAAGATAAATCGGCATCGCCACGCGATGTTTTACAGAAATTCACTTGACATAAAATTAATGTATTTCATAGAATTTCTTTACCCAACACCGACGCTTTTAGCAAATGGGACCGATTATGAAGCTAATATCTTTGATCGTGCGATCGCGTGGAATTTTGCAGCCAGGCATATTGACAAATTCGAACCATTTATCCGCGTCCCTTCGCCCATCGGATCGAATTAAGGTGTGCTCGTAATTCGATATCTTCATTAAGCATACTGCGTATTGAATTACGGTGAACTCCGATTCTGCCGAATTATCTCTCGGCCGACTAGATCTTTTCAAGATACATGCCGGTTTCCTCGTTTTACACTCGATAGAGTCCGGATTTCGTGCTCTTGGCATTTTCTCCTTTTCATTCCGAAAATTTTAATAGATTTTGACGTAACCGCACGCTATACCTTTCTAAATTTCGTAATAAAGTTTGTTAATATGAGAAATATTAACGCTAACTGCTAGAATTTTTAATAATAAGACAAAAAATGTATAACAGAAAGTATTGAAAATACTTATTATTAATAAATGTTACAAAGGAAATTAATTTTCTATTATAATTACGAACAAATCTATAATAGTCCATTATGCGTATTAATTAAAAGATATAATAATAAAACGATTATTGTATAACTGTCGGTTAATTAAATAAATGATTATTGTACAAATTGTATAAATTGTTTATTGCCACTGAGGTAATGGCATCGAGTACAATAATACGATAGCGACGTACAATGCAAAATATTTGCCATTTTTTGCGTGCACGTCACATTCTTCTTATCGTTTAACAAGGTCTCGTAGCTGCTTCTTGCGATTGAACTTACTTTCGAAGAGTTGCACGCATCTCTTCGCCTCGATAACTATTACTTGACAAAGGAAGCTATTACGTATCATTGCGCGCAAAAATTGCTAATAAAAGGTAGTATGATGTACAGGTATTCGACCTTGTGACACATCGCCTTTGTGACTGCCCAATTACTCTATCGCGTCATGGAATCAGATTGAAGACGACCTCGAAAGGTCGCCTCTTTGACGAGAGTCTTGAAGACGTCGAGAAATTCGGTCGATGCGTTTAGCCCGTGAAAATGATTCACGCTTGCGGTCTTTCCCGGTGGATTTATATCTTAAGCAGGAATGAAAACAGGTTCCTCATGAAGAAACGAAAAAAATTCGCGAAAAGCAATTTTTAATTAAATTATTTCGCGAAATTCGTTCAAATTCGACAAAAGCTGATTTCTCGAGATGCGTTTATCGTTTGTTCATTTGTATTGCACTAAATAGTGTAATAGTTAATTAAATTTGCGTGATTTAACTATTGAATTTTACAAACGTATTATTTTACGTATGATACATATAATAATTTAATATAATATAAAGAAAAAAGTGAATAAAATCATAAAATCAGCTGAATATAATACGCTGAATCACTTCGCGTTTCTGATTCATAATCTAAAAGATTTTGCAAAATTTAAAAAGGTTCTGAAAAATTTTTAAAACATGAAAATGTACGGTCATGAACAGATAAATCCTGTCAATCCTGTCAATTTTATTTCTTGTTCAAAAGAATTTGAATCTAATATTCAGAATCGAGATTGGGAAAACTGAAGTAGGGCGTCTGGTAACATGATCCATGGTGCGTTTCTTCTTTAAACGTATGATTTCAGTGGCAATGACAATTTTTTGGTCAAATCATTCCTCAAAGAGAACAAATTTCGAGTTTCTTTAGGATCCAAGATATATATGTATGCTTGGATGTGTATATTCAATAATTCTGTACGTACAGGTATACTACTTAAATATGCAGGACTCTAAAGGTTCACGGAAATGCCTGGAAAATTTTGTTGCCCGGCATTAATCTCCTGTAACATTTCATAAGATATATTTTTCTTAGAAAATGCTTGGAAGATGCTAATCACGAATTTTTTAAATTTTAATATGCAATTTTAACAAAATTAATGATTGTTATATCTACAAATATCTGTAAATTTTTCATCTCTCAGATAAATAATAGAAATATAATAATACATTTCAATAGTAGAATCTGCTATTACTATTACTATTTAAAATTGACGTAAAACGAAATAAATTCCTAGATCTTTCCTATACATGTTGCTACGTATTCGCTCGTATACAAGTCCGTTTTACTTCAATGTACTTTGACGAAGGGCCGAAGCGAAGCTTTTCGACGGAGATTCAATTCGGAGAGGCGTCTGGCGGACACAGCATCACTCTTCGTGAAACTTCACGCATATACACACGCACACGCAGACAGCGTACTCTTGAGAGCACTCTCGCATATATACACACACACACACACACACACACACAGGAATGCGTGCCTGCACGTATACACGGAGCGGGGTCGTTCGGTTTTGAAGTGGGCCAGAGGCCCGCCGGCAACGCGCGTCGGATGTATCATTATCTCGGCCTCACTCTGTTGCTATGCAATTAGAGTCCGTTAATCGGGATCCCCACTCCATCCGACAGAAACCGAGAGCGCGCCTTTCGTGACGCCAATTCGTAAACGGGAGGGAGGAGTATCCGCAAACCAGAGGAAAGACGCCGGAGGAAGAGAGAGAGGATCAGCGCAGACGACCAAACGCAAGAAAAGAAGATGAAGAAGACATAAGTGGAACAAAGACAGGTGCTATGGTGCTAGACAAGAATAACGCGATGAGGAGAGAAAAGGAGAGGTGACTAAAGAGAGAAGACTCAGGAGGAAATCCGCAACCAGTTCCCAGACGAAGACGGCAACAACAACAATAACAACGGCAGCACGTGGACGTGGAGGCTCCATCTCAAACGTTCTCCAGACTCCGGGCTCTCTTTCTCCTCTCCCGGTTCCCTCTTTCTCTCTTCTCTTTACCACCCCTGTTTCCTGGCACTTATTTTTGCAATTCTTTTATTCTGTTCTGTTCTTCTGTGCTCTCCCGCCCGTAGCGAAACTCGATTTTTCGCACGCCGGAACTTCATTTTGGCACACGAATTCCTTGATCTGACGAGAGGTTTTTACAACGCTTGAGATTGCGCGTAATCAAAATTAATGTATCTACGCTTTCGCATTTTTTGCTATAATCAGTGCCCAAACGAAATCAGATGTCCAAGTTATTCCAACAGAAAAGATCATTATATCATGTAGCTATTTTATAATGTTTAAATAATTAAATTCAATTAAATATTAAAATTGTTTTGTGAAATATATATTTTACTTTAAATAAATTTGATTTTAATAAAAATTTATGTACTACGTGCTTTTATATGAAACAAAATACGTCATATAGTAACAATGCAGTAAAGATCCGAAATTATTCCGTTTTTTATGAATATTTTTTCCTTAATAATTATAATGATTTTGCAGCATCAGTCCCTAACATAATTTTCTAATTTTGATATATGTCTCCATGAAGAAGACACGATTGTGTTAGGCCGGCTTCCTCCGCATTCATTAAGATTTGTCCGACCTTGGAGGAGGCTGCGCACGCAGTATCCAACTTGCGCGGGAGATGCGCGACCACGTGACACTCTCGTTCATTCAAGACATTCCTTTAGTGCTTTTCCCGCTCTTTCTGTTATTTGACGAGCTCTACATTTAACGCGCTCTTACTGTATCTTGTCTTTAAACTGTAATAAATTCTTATAGCTAGAACTTTTTTTAATATTTTATTTATCAAATAATTTTAAAACTGTATCGATATTTAATGTTAATATGTTAGATACTTTGTCTAATTATTATACGATATTTATTTATGTCAAGATAAGATTAAGATACTTTTATGAATGGCGTTGAGGTAATTAAAAAAGAAAAATTTATAAATCATATTTTTTATTCTTGTTACTTTGTTTCGTTGATGGTGCGCGACACATTTATTTGTTCTGTTTTATAAAATATAGTTATAGATTATTTATTGTAGAATGTTTAGATAAATATTTAGTGAGTTTTTATAAACTGTATTTACATCAGCAAGTTAATTTTTTGTCTGACGTTATTAATTTCGTGAAAATAATCACGGACAAAATTGATTTATGTTAGGCGATTACATTTCGCAACAAATCGCGAAAATTAATTGACCTATACCTCAAATCATGGCTGTATTAATGACTAATCTCCGAATTTCTCATCGCAACGTCATGTTTCTTGGAATTGAAAAGACACGCAACCTCGTATTACTTTCAGATAATCGTGACGTTATTTTCCAAAAAATAAAGACTTCCTGAGCTTTGTACATATATAAAATAACGCACATGTAAAAAATGTATTTTATGATTCTTAATTATCGTCACAATGCAACTCCCGAAATGACTTTTGTTAAAGCGCAGATTCTAATTATGATATTTCGCACTTTAACTTTTAAAATTTGCTAACAATGCATTTTGTCTGTTTGACATTTAACGTATTCTTCAGACGCAAGAAATTTTTCAATCGTTAAAAGCAACATCGACGATCTTGAAAAAGCCTCTCTTTCATAATTATTCAACTGAATTGCTATAAAATAATTGTTAATTTACTAATATACTTTTTCACAAACTTTTGTTTGTAGACATAATAAAATTGCATAGGCATAATAAAAATTGCGATTGCTGCATATATCTTTTCATTGAAAAAAAGATTTGTCAAAATCAAAACAAAAAAAAGATAAAATTACTTTTACATTAATATTTAAGAAATATAAAGCAATTAAATATTTTTATATAGTCTCTTAACAAACAGGACATAATATTATTAAGAAAACTTTTTCCTAAAATTTTCATTAATTTTGATAATCTTTTTATTTCAATTTTTCATTTATCTTTACCAAATGCGGAATCCGTTTATTTGTTCACGCACCGATAACAAATTTCGTGACGACACCGCTAAGGATTCAAGATATCTCGCCGATGACGCGTCCCGTAAACCAAGGACGCGCGCTTCGTCCTGCGCAAAATGCGCAGCAGCTTTCTCGCCCCTGCTCTCTCTCCACGTCTTCCTTCATTTCGCTGCTAATCAGATCTCCCCTTCCGTCTCCGTTCGAGTTCCGTCATAAAAATTTCGCGGCCCCGGGCCACGCGTCTCTATTACACATACATTATTCAACGCAATCGCCCAAAAACTCTCGTTGCGAATTCAGCACGATGCACCGTAACCGGGTAGCAACAGGGACCCGGCAACAGGACCTGTCTCCGTTCTGTTCTCCCCCACCTCCAGCATCTTCGACCAGCACGCATCGTCCTCTGCGGTCACGATCATCTCTCTCTCCTCTCCGCGATTGTCGCTTAACAACGCCGGCTATTCGCCTTTGGTCCGGCGCAATCTCCCGCTTTTTCGGCATGTTTCGAACGGCATGAAGCGGCATGAAGCGAAACGTTGCGTTCCCAACGATGATGGGAATTCAGAAATTCAGAAACATAAAATCAATCTTTGACGACAAGCACGTAACAAAAAAGAGAAATAGAAACAGAAAGAAAAGAGATAATTAATGTAAATTTCTCTCGGGGACATAAATAATTTTACACTGCATTAAATGTAATTAATAGAATGTAAATTATTAGACATTTAAAAAGTATCAAAGAAATTTATTTTAACATTAACGCTTTAATCAGCACGATAGCATTAGAAAAGTAAAAAAGTAACATGTATGTATATCGACTGAATGTAGAAGACTGAATATTAGATACGAATTATTCCATAAGGAGAGACTTTAATACTATCCTCTAATATCTGTCTATTGGTCTAGTTCGGAATACTATTTGTATTCGTATGTGTTTGTAATGCTACGTGCCTGAAAGTATTAGGGCATCACGTACGTGCGCATAAAAGCAATGACCTCCATAAAATAAATCGGCGACATAAGGCCAGTTGATTAGGGTGTATACGAAACGAGTGGTGAGCCAATTTGAATAATAATAATCGGTTCGCACGCGAGAAATTGGCAAAAGAGATTGCGACAGGAGGAAGGCGTTACCCCGAGGCCGTTGTGCAAAATCGATTTTCTACTGCGTCCCGTTGCAAGACAACAACGCGGCCGCATATCTCCCCTTGGCCCATTGCAACGCCCACGCACTTCCGCGAGAACACGTGAGAATACGCCCGCAACATCTTACGCGTTTTATTAGCTCATAAACAATTGCATTACAACAGCGAAATCAGCTAATTATAGAGCTTAAGTCTCGGCTAATATTTATTATTTATTGATGTTACCGAGAATTTAATAATAAAACTAATTCAATAATTTAAATCATACATATTAATAAAATATTCATGAATAATAATAAATTTATAAATTAATTCATGATAATTATTAACGTTATTTTACTTAAATGATTGTTATAAGAATAAAATATTGTTAGTGATAAGACTAATCATCTAATGATTCGTTTGAGTTTATAAATCCAATTAAGGATGTAAATTATAAGTCGTAAAATTCGGATTATCAGTTATCACGCAAATTCTGAACAATTTTCTGCAATCTATCATTTATTTAGTATTAATCGAGCATTTTCTATAAATTGCGGCTTTGCCACGGTTTTAATACCGTCTTTTAATCGTGGATCATTAAATCAATGCTACGCGATCACAGTCCACTTATCTTAGTGGACACAATTAGTGGTGCCCTGGGCAAGTGTCTCTTCGGGGTAGGTAGCGAAAAGGTGGCCCCTTAGTGGTACGCGGTCAGGTACAATCCGGATCAAAGGTCAGTACTAACGACGGTTTGATAATGAGACAAAGATAAACGTAAGGTGGGTGTTCCATCGGGACCTACATAGGATTTCGACTTTATTCTCCTCTACTAAATTAAGGGGAAATAATCATCACAATCTAAATTCAGCTCAATATCGATAAGTAAAATATTAAAAATTTTCTTTCGAGTTTTTAATCGCCTAAAAATTACCTAACGAGTCATAAAATAGTAATAACTTACAATTATAAGTTTTAATTAATTTTTGTAATGCTTTCTGGCGCCAGCTACCCACATACAAATACGTTTTCAGAAACGAGTCTATATAACATCTGCTAATATATACTCTATCATATTCATGTGTGTGCATCTGTAACTAAATAAAAAAAAAGAGAATTGAGAATTTTAAATTAAATTTTGAAAAATTTCATATTGTATTTAATTTCGTAATATTATTTGTGCTAATTGATCGCCCTTATTATAAAAAATTTTTCCTTGCCTTCTAGTCCACCATTGTCGACTGATTTAATTTTAGTGATACTAAAAGAAGAATACTCCATATCGATCTCTTAAAGTATACCTGTCGCATATGGTGATTACGTCTACGAGTATCTGCTGACCGACTTATTGAACACGTTCAGAAAGACGCTAGACGTTTCATTCAGTGGTGCCTAGTGACTTCATGAATGAATGAAGCAACTGGACGTCGAGGACGTCACTCAGGTAAAGGTTATCGAGAATATTGGACCTGATTACGAGCTTAAAGGCTAGTTTTATCTCGCAACTATGCACCGACTCTTAATATGCTACTTGTCTCGCAAGCAATACCTAATAGTTGTCTATTATTGTACGATTAGAAAGAGATAATAATTGCCTTGTGACCAGTTGCTTGTAAAAAAACCATGTCACTTTTCTTGAAGAATAAATCTTACCTCTCTGTCCTGTTTGTTTTGAAAATTGTTGTATTTATGTATTATTTATACGCATTATTAATGAATCGTATTTGTTACACACATGAACTTTTGATTACTCACAGATTATGAGGCATGAATGTAGCATCCGGTGGATTCCAATTACAACTAACGGGAGCATGAGTTTACTCGCGTATATTCTGACCGGCATTCCGCGCAAGGCCGTTCGTCGCCCGGTAAAACCGCTAATGCCACGACTGTTGATCTTCTATTGACATGTCGCGATTCTATTGGCTTCGACTTATATAAACCATATCAGGTGTCGTTATCTAAATAACTCTTCTTCAATATATTGTCGTTCAATCCGGTTTTGCGTCGCGCGTGAGTGCATCTCTGCGATATATGCAACGTTATGTTTTAATAAGATGAACAAAACTATATTCATTGAGCGAAGTTATAAACCAAAGTTGACCTCGTGATCTCGCGTATTTCTAATTATATTCCGCAGCACATCGCGTTAAAATGCAAGAATACGAGACATAAGGAAAATGCGAAAAAATAACGAAAATTTGTTTATTTTTAATTTTTTCGCAAAATAACAAAAAACAATTTATAGACAAATATGAACAAAATGTGGATAATCAAATGTTATATTAATCTTGTAAAAATTTGTATTTCGAGATAAGTTTACAAACTTTTTAAATTTTATTTTAGTAAAAATTTCAAGACTTCTTAAATTTCAAAATCATATCAGCAGTCTATTATGATGATTAAGATTTCTGGTGCTATCTATTCTTATCTTCATTCTTTATAATAATTTTCTTCTCGATTAATGTAATCGTTCTATTCTTCTCTTAAAAAATAATTTTTTATTTTAAGATACGTATAACTGTAAATTATATTTTTCCTATTTTTTTATCTCGCGTTTTATATGCTTGGCATCAAAATTCAAATTTAAGAATAATTAAAGCATAAATAAAGACATGTTCAGTTATATTTATAACTTATATTACAAATATTTCCGTAGAGATGCTCCTATCTTTTTTGAAATAGGTATGCTACAATCGCGGCGGAAAACGAACGTACTTCAGTCCTCATTAGTACACAGACGATTCCTCTTGTAATAACAAGAGCGAACAATTCCTCTAACACGCGTGTTCATACGTGACCATTATCTACGAATCGCATCCCGCGATGGAGTAATTGCTGAACGGCAAAGCGCGTCTCGTAATTCTTTTATGACGGTCCGTGAAGCGAATAACTTAGCCGGCCGATACGAGATTCAAGCGTATCGCGTTGTTCGTCAACGTATCCAATTAATCGCGCGGTTGGTGAATCTATAAAACGTTTAAGGTAATGTTTGCAGAATAAACATAAAACTGACGAAAGAGATTCTAAATGTCAAATGAAATGAGAGTTATTCATTCTCAATTATACGTAATAAAATATCGTTAAAATGATTAGCGCGCATACATAACGCAAAAAATAAAGAAATATTCTTCGTAATAATTTCAATCACTTTATTGACCGAATTACTTTACCATTCGATCATTTTAAGCGATGTAAGTAACCTCAGTTTTTACTTTTACAAGATTTTCATGATAAAATCGTTGTAACAAACAATAGTCAATGTTCTTTTTTTTTCGTAAAAAAAAAAGAAAAGCTTTAAGGTGAAAGTTCTCAGATCTGGATAGATGGATTTATTCGGAAAAACTTGTCTGAGGCAAAGAATTCCGGCAAGTTACCTTTCACCATAAACGAGGGTTCCACGCTGCGAGAACATGTTTCCCTACCCTTTGCGATGTCGCGTGTTGTCTAGGTCGTGTAAAACGGAGGACGTATAGATGAGGGAGTATTTGGAATCTGAGAAAAACGAAACAGGAAAGAGCGATCATGAGAGACACGGTTTAGAGGCCTGTACGAATAGAGGAGAGACACTCAATGAAACGCGAATTTTTATTACCGCGAGCCAATGATAATATAAACAGTAATAAAATTACTGTATCTCTCTATATAATATTATAATTGTAATATAAAAAAATAATATAGGAATAAAATTAATATATACGGAAAATAATATACGGATTCTCATTGTCTCTTTTTCATAATTAAAATAAAATAAAATTTATATAGGAGAAATAATTATTTGTGTAAATAAAAATAAAGTGTATATATTTTAAATATACTTCTTATAATTTTTTTACGTAATAATCGTTCACAATATTGCAATATCGTTTGATATCAATAATATTAAATATTGTAATTTAATTAAAATAAAGTTTGTATTATGTAATTTACGAAATTAGAGATATCTAAGTTAGATTAAATTAAAGAGAGAAAATAAAATTTATAAAATTATTTTTAAAGACTTGCGGTAGGTTAGAGATTTATCAGACTCTGTTCAAAATAAACGCTTCGATCTTGTATATACACTGTCGAAAGTCAAATCATGTGTCTGCTCACAGCAGCTGTTATGTGCAAATAAATGGCGTGTTTCGAGTGTCCTTTGACCACATGTCCATGACACAATACAGTTAGTTTTGAATCTTAAGTTGTTATCTATTGATTCGGAATTCTTTCATGATACACGCTTACGCAAAGAGCTTTCACTTTCGAAATAGTCTATCCGTATCATCTTTCAGCTTGCCAAATAAATCGTTATAAAACTCCAAAAATTTATATTATAAAGGAAATAAAAGATTTCATTGCAGTAATGTCAAAAATATTTTTCAAGATCAAAAAAAATTTTAGAAACATCCTACGAATTAAAATATGAAAAGGAATTAATATAAATATAAAAAATGTATAAGAAATTCATTAATTTAAAAATATATTCCATCTACAATATATCAATAAAAAACATTCAATCATAAAAAATAAAATTATTCTCAGTTTTGGTATATTTTCTTCAAATCTAAAAAAAAATAACAATTTGAATGACGCAATAATCAGACACTTTGCAAAAATTCTAATTCTGGAGAAATTCGAACGAAGAAAAGGAGAGAAAGAGAGAAATTGAACGCGAAACCTTGAAGACCTTGCGACTCTCTAGAAGATTTAGGTCGTATTTTTTCTTTTTTTTTCACCTTTCTATCCCTCTCCTTATCTCTCTCTCTCTTTCTCTCTCTCCAGATCGCCGTCCTCCAACGCTGGAACCGCGGAAGGCGACCTGTTGCTAAGGGAAGCCTTAAAAGTAAACAACGTTACGTCATGAGGGCCCCTGGTGTCTAGAGATCTGCTGTGTGGTGCCGGTTGAACGCCGGTCCCTGTTCCCTGTCGTATCTCTTTCTCTCTTTCAGTGCCGATGATCGCCAAATCTTATTCCGGTCACATTTATATACATTATACGTGGTGGTCGCTTTATCTTGATCCCCTCCGGTGGTGCACTCATTTTTTATGTCGCGTACGAAAGAAAATTATCTCTTTCTAGCGAAATGAATCACAATAGATGATCTATCTCAATTATCTATATTTGATAATCTATTTTATTTATTTATAATCATTTGTATTTATGTTGTGCTTAAAATATTCTATTCGAAAAATTAAAAAATATAATATATAATAAAAATACAGAGTAATAATTTAATTTTCTTTCTCTTGATAACATTCACGGATCTTTTTCGCGTTTTTTAATTACACATCGGCATGATGTCATATCCAATAGAAACATTCATGTCAAGCCCTATTATGCTCTTACAAAGAACCTAATACAAACGCATCAGTATGTGTCGCTTGCATCCATATGTCGCAACAAAACATTTCAATGCAGAATACATCTGCGTATACATCCCTATGCGGAGAGAGAAGAAAGCAGTGAAGGTGATTAAAAGGCAATTAAAAAAAAAGTGATTAAACACAACGGTGAAACACGCGGCCTTTTCGCTGGCGGGCCGCACTGGTTATTTGGTCCGCGAATAATAATCATAGCGGTTGCTTTCCTCCCGTTCGTTTCAGCGCGGTCACCGCACACATACACACTCTTTTTCTCTCTTTCGCTCCTCTCGCGGATCTCCACAGCGGTCGCTGCATAGCAACAAGGATCAACCTCTCGCTCTATCCTGTGGGCCATGAGGAGGCCAGTCAGCCGCGAGCACGGCACGATCGGCCCGTCCGGCTCGAGGACGGAAGGCACGCCGAGGACAGAAGAGAGAAGCTGAAGAGCGAGAAAGACAGAGTCACCCAACGCGGCGCGGAGAGCAACGGAGAAGAACGCGGGACGACAGTTGCAACGAAGGATGGAGAAAGAGGACGCGAAGCGAATAGAATGAAAAGGATGTGAAGAGAGAGCAAAAAGAAAGACAGAGAAAGAAGCGAAAGTATAGAAGAGAGAAGAGAGCGAGGAAAGCGAGAGGGAAGTCTGGAGAACGCGCATGGGAGGACAGAGAACGATAGAAAATATAGAAGAGGACAGAGAAATGTGCGCGCGAAAGGCGACGTCACAAGTCCGCCTTCCCCTCTCGTCTAGACGACGTAAGACGAAACGGAGTGTGGTCCACCCGCCGCAGTCTCTGTCTTTTGGGTTACCATGCTCCCCTCGGCTTCTTTCTTCGCCCCGTGGGTCTCCTATTTCGCGCACCGAACCCACCTTAATTTTAAGACTCGTCGCGGTCGCTGACAGCTGTCGGACGGCGATGTGAAAATATCACGTTGCGCCCTTCTCGTTGCTCATCGCGCGACCCCCCTCGACGATCGCCCTCATTGCTAAAATGTACTCTGTGCGTTGGTCGGCCAGCTCGTAGCCCATGGAATTTGGCGCCAACCGAGCGCGTAGTTGATGTGTCGACACGTGTCCGCGTTGTTAGCGTTTGGCGCCAAACAGCTAACATCTCTTAGTAAACACGCTGGCTCTCCTTCATCACTTTAAGAAGACTTAAGGTGAAAGTTCAATACATGAATTAACGTATATTTCGCGTCTCTTTATGTCGGTCGTAAAATTTTTGCACATCACTTAAATCATCGAGAATAATACATTAATTTATTTTATTTTTTAATTCTCTTACGAAGGTAGAAAATTCTTTTCTTTCCTTCGAAGTTTCGTTTATGCAGAATCAACATTATTATAATAGACGATAATTTCCTTGGTAGATTCCGCAGTAAAAATTTTGATCTATGTAGTTTTATAAGAACCATTTTCGACACGTTTACAAAAAGATTATTTATATTTACGTTGATTATATAGAATTTCAATTTGTAAAATTTTAAGAACACGCAAATTTTCCGGAATTTTATATAGATAAAATCACGCGTCATGGTGTGTGCGCGCATTTTGTCCGCCTCGCAGCTGACGGTAGAAATTTACGCCAAGTGAATGCAGCTGCGCGAAATCAACAAGAGTATGATTCAACTCTCCCTATACATATAATCCACGTAAATAATCCACGAGATTATATGCGTTCCTTCTGATTTCCGGCGACTTGTGAGCGATATCAAAATGGCAGGCAAAGAAACCATTCAGGTATAAACAAATTTACATAAGCGTTTCTACCATCAAACGATAATCCTCACTTTCATCATATTGTGCGGGGCATTTTTCATAATTAAGCATTTACTGATTTAATTGATTTATGCAGTCATTTGATGTTGCCGATCGTTACGAGAACGTTACCTCGGACGATCAATTTGCATAATGTGTAAATTTTCTAACGACACCTATTTACATTCATCATCGTATTTTATTGTGCGAGAAATAAATGTAAAGAGACAAGAAACCTAATTTAAGAAATTATAGCTCGAAGATGACATTTTGATCGATCACTCTTTTTTCTCAACTGTATTATGATAAATAATATGAAATTTATAGTAAATAAAAAATTAATAGTAATCGATATACAATTCAAGAAATTAGAACTGAAATTTTAACAATACGCATTATGCTCTTCGACGTGTCAATTGTGCAATGCACTTTTCAATTACGAGAAATTATACGTAATTCAAAAGTGCATTGCACAATTGAAAGAGAAATTATCAATGTAAATAAAACGCCATTGAAGTAACGCGAGAATTGATCTGTGATTCACTTAACAGTCACTTACTGATTCTTTATGATACGTCGATCATATCAATTTAGAAGTGACTAAATCGACGGGGCGAGGTCCCAAGAGGGTATCACGAGTCACGTGTGATGGACCAGTCATATGGACGATGACGTCGCGAATTCGGCCAACTAGCAACAGCGGATCTGTTTGCGCGCGAGTTCCTTTACCTGCCCTCTTTCTCTCTTTCTATCTCTCCTTTTCTCGTGACCAGATAGAAATTTTTGTGTCCCATCGACGGACCTCCGCCTTCGTTTCTGGGAAAAGAAGACGTGAGATTTACAAGCGGTGCGGCTGACAAAAGGCGCCAAACGGACCTTCTGACTTCGCCAATGAATAATTATCGCGATCCACTCGCGATATCTGTAGCTGCAGAGCTAAGTCGAGCTTGAAGAAACTCGACATCAAAAGCAAAATTAGCGATAGGTTCGGCAAGTTATGGAAATTAACTGTATTCGAAAGATATTTAGCGTTTCAGTAGAAATTTCATGGTAAGATCGGAAGTTGGTTTTACAACGAATCGTGTGCCTTAGATTGCTATTTCGGAGTATTATGCAATTTTTTCATCTGAATTCATTTTTCGCTATTTCAGAGCATTGTGCATCATACAGTTAAGGAAATAAAGATCACGCGTGAAACTCGAATTTTTCTTTCCTTCTTATCTCAAGAGTTAATAATAAAAAAACGGATGGGAGCATTGTTAAATCATAATTTTTCTATTTTATTTCGAGAGTCTAAGGGACTAACTTTCGCGGCGCGTATATGCCAGACGCACTCCAAATAGCAAATAATCATACACGTAGATAAGCCTACGTGACACAGCGTCAAGTAGTGGATATTGCGGTCCAGCCGTTAGAACGTGCGGTTCACGTCGCACGATAGCAGACGTCGTTTGAAACCGTGACTCGTCATTCGCCAAGTATTTCCTGCTGTACACAGCAATGTTTACAAATGTTCACTCATGCGTGCGAAACGAAGAGAATGCGCGCATCCCCTATTATGATAATACTGAATTACGATATACGCATCGATATGCGGAGATGCACCGTCAAGCAGATCTAGGTTGCACGGATCGATGTTGCATAGTGCAATGAGAATGATGCAGCGAACAATGTGTTAAAAATGCAGTGTCGCATGCGTTATCACACACTCTTACAACGATAAATATGTCGTATGGGTCGTTCATTTTTTTAACGATTTTTATCGTATCGTCCATAAAACGTCTCTTCGCGCATGATCAATTCTTCGCACGTGGGAAATCCATTATCAATGTTATGGGTTTTATTATCACGTATTATCAAAGAAACTACCGCGAGTAAATTTTTCTTCGGGGTTGTTCACTTTTTCGTTTATAACTCATCCTATCATAGTCAAATGGGAAATAGATCATCTTAGGTCACAGATAAGAGATACGTATGGGACAAGAGCGTCGGCGAAACTTAAAGGAAAAAAAAAAAAAGAA
The DNA here is from genome assembly GCA_021460005.1 of Tetramorium alpestre. Lineage (NCBI taxonomy): Eukaryota > Metazoa > Arthropoda > Insecta > Hymenoptera > Formicidae > Tetramorium > Tetramorium alpestre. The sequence continues at coordinate 34,677 of JAJVSH010000010.1, forward strand.
GAGACAGCGAAAGAGATAGAGATTACAGAGAAGAATGAAAGAGAAAGAGCGAAACTGCCTTGACAAAAAGGCTCCGTGCAGCTGCCGCTCTACCAGCGAGTTTTATCGTTTCGAGCAAGGGAGGTTTCTCGCTCCCCATCTTTTGGTTTTCGACCGTTCCCTTTCTCATTCCTTAGACGTCTCTATTTCTCTTTTCCTCTTCTTGTCGATCTCTCTTTTTCTTCTACGGGATTAATACCTCTCGCTAGACGCCACTAGTCGGGGTTTCAAAAGCGAATCCACGGTATAGGGGCAGCTGTTGTACATTCCGTCGTCCCTATCTTCTTTTGAAACCGTCCTACTCCATCGTCCTTTTCCACCGCTCTTTTCCTTTGCTCTTTCCATCCCCAGTCGTTCTCTTCTTTTTTTTCAGCCACACATGTGGTGCTCGCCTTTGCTTGGTAATCTTACCTCTTTTGGACTTGCTCGCGACCTGCCCGCGCCAAGCATAATTGAGTCTGATTGTGAGTTGAAAGAGAACGTCCTCCCGCAAGAAAATTATAAGACATATTTCTCTTCGCGAAGAGATCGCTACAAAAGTTTTTGAGTTTTTAACATCGCGCCGAATTTTTAGTTATAATTGTTTTTATAAGCACTTACTGTAATAAAATTTTTTAAATTTTATTATGCGCAGAAGAAATAAGAGAGGTATATATAAAAAATGTTAAATGTATACAAATGAGTGTATGCAAAAGATATTCGGGAATATATTAGAATAATCTATAAATTTGGGAAATATATTAAAAAGCGAGTTGAAATGCAGAATGTTTCCGTACATCCGGGTAATTTCACGCTGGCAGTTCTCAAAAATTGAGCGTCCGAACAGGTAGACGGTAAGCATTTTATTTACACAAAAGTGCAATAAATCTACGCGGCTTTTAGATTACAGTTGCTCTGATGTGTTATCTGTCCACGGAAGAGTTAAAGGGTTCTGGCGTCAACAAGCACAGACGGTCCGGTTGTTACTATGTGAGATAAAATTCTAGAGAGATTAGAGTGTTTCTCTCAATTCATATCTCCGCCGGAAGTAATGATGTGACGAGACTTTGCCGCTGCGACACTTTTCCCATTCAGAAATTGTCTCTTCCAGTTGCATAATTGATCAACATGTTAGAAATGTATCCATTTTCATAATCGCGCTCCATAACGTTAAACGAAGAGAAAAATAGTTGTCTATCAACTCTATATACACTTGGTTCAACGAGCAAATCTATCTATAGATAAGACTAATGAATGTCAAAAAGTAATAAATGTGATTTAAATTCTGTAAAAAATTATTGAACAAGAACCTTAAAAAATTATTGAACAAGAACCTTAAAAAATTATTGAACAAGAACCTTAAACAGAAGTCTGTGAAGTTGACACCCCAAAAAATAAATTTTTACTTTTTAAGTAGAATCTTCGTAAGATACGTATTTCACAATTTCAGTAAATTCATAAAACAAGTTTCCTTGTACAGACTATAAATGTACCGGTAAGAATAATAAAGTAGTCGTCCTTTAATCAATGCATACGAAAAGATATTTGAAAATTTTTTAAATCTCTCTCAGTGCCTATAAAATATTCTTTATGAATTTCTTATCAATATTATTCCTCTCAAAATCTTGTCTGTGAGATTCGCAAAGTAAACAGCGCAATCGAAAGAAAGAGTTAAAAGGCTATGAATTATTCGTATCTCCAGCAAATTACGATTACGTATATTTTATGACAGTTAAAATTATTATTTATCTACAATCTATGGATACGTATTTTACAATTTGTTAATACGTTTATATGTCGAGATTAAGGATATAATCCAATATATTTAAATATTTAAATTTTATCAAGGAACATTAATATTATTATAAATTATGGCGCAATTATACAAATTCTTATCAAGAATCGTCTTTATTTATATCAAACCTTCTTGGTATACTTTGAACGGTTCTTCGCTACTTTGCATACCGATGCACGGCAAACAATGTATATGCATAAGAATACACTTGCAGAAGAATGAAATGTGATGTATCGTTTACATCCCAGTCTTGGACTGAATTAGATTTGAATGAAATTAGAAGAAACAGGAATTTGGCGTTGAGAAGGGACATTGTACGAGAAGAAACCCTGACTAATTACCGATTCCTCAAACAATATTACATTCCAGAGAAATGCCGCGTTTTCGTTTCGTTTCAAAAGAATGTAGAGAGAAAGGCGGAAAATAAAAAAACCAGCAAAGGCTCCAATATATTGTACCATTAATTAAGAAGCTTGTCAAGAAACTTGAAAAAAAAACACGAGTTTTAATAAAAAAAAGTTTGTACGATATGTACAAACTTATAGTCGATTTAGCTTTCAATATTCGATATTTGATTAAATTAAAGAAAATGTTACGTAATTAAGAGTATTTGTTTCTGTGATTTCAACTTCAGACGGCAAATACCATAGTTGAAGTTATACAAATCAAGAAGACGATTATTCTTCGTGTAATTGACAAAGTTCGGACGTACAATGGACGATGCTCATTTGTGCAAGACAGACGAATAATGAATTGTGAGTGAGTAACAATGAAATTCGACACGTAGGGAATGAGACGCGTTCAGGCAGTCCGCTTTGTATTCACTCACGCAAATGCCGCCGCCTTGCAGTATAATTGTATTCTGACATGTGTGTCGATGCGTTGCACTGGCGCAAATGAACGATATAACATCGGATTATGTCTGACAAATGACAAGATTTTTTTGTTTACTTTCCGATAGCATATGTATAATAAAAGATTGAAGTGAAGCATATTGAATTATATGTCATATTAATTTTTATCACTATTATTAGCATTTTAAAATTATTGCAACTAATTTAATTAATGTTTGTGATCCTAACTTTATCAATAAATTTGTACTATATTTCTAATTAGCCAAAATCTCTATTAATGAAGTATATAAATTGTCTATATACATTTTTTTATTATTAACAAGATTTGCAAAATTACTGTAAATTCTTTTATTTCATTTTCAAATATTCCTTTCTAAAAAATTAAAAACAATGGCTTTTATATTATAATAGATTTTGTTCGTTGTTTGTTTCGTAATGGCAGTGATTTATTATGACCGGTTCTTCTATATCGCCGTTTCTTTCTTCTTGACCTGCGCTTGCAGCACGTATGATGCAAATTCAAAACAATTCGGTAAACCATAGGCCTGTTCTTTTTCGCTGCACTACTGCACCAGTGCAATAAGTTAAAATGAAACAAACATACTTTTTCTTGTTTTAACTTATTGCACTGGTGCAACAATGTAGCAAAAAAGAACAGGCCCTATATGTTATGAAAACGTGACCGAGCACAATCGACGTACAAGTAGAAGAGAAGAAGAAAAGCAAACGGACACAATGAAGAGAATTTGCTTGTGTAGTCGTTTTCTTTCTTAAAAATTCGAAGTTTTCCTTTTCTCTCACAATGTGACTGTGTTGAAACATATGGATATATTCCGAAACGAAGAATTATGGATAGACTGCGCGTCTACTATCCCATTCTCGCTTCTTACAAACTATACATATATCGGGGTTTTCCGAAACTATATGTGTTTATCTTCGCCAGCTGTTAGACATCTTTCAATCCACAAATGTTTCTATTTTCTCGTCTGATTTCATACAGAAACACAAGAGAATGAAATGTCCAATTTTGTAAAAATTTTATGTCTCCATTTTAGGACAAATTTCTACGAATATTTTCATTTATATCCTCGTTTTATTTTGACAAATGACCCTCTTCCTTAAATTTTTGTCCCTTCAATTCGGACAATACGGAAACAATATTTGCACTATTATTCTCCTAGACGTCAACGATCGGCGGTTTTGTTCCTCAAAGGAAAAGGAGCTACGGAACGATGAGCACCTCCTATCTTCTTATAAAGGATCGCATGCCGAGACATTTTAACGTCACTGCATATCCGTGCAGATTAACGAGTCAGAAAAAGAGGGTTGCATCAACGACAGCTGTGCACGCAACGTTTCAACATACAAACTATCTGTGTCTTTATATTGAAGAAGTTTAGAGCTAGTATACCAAGTTCTAGTAGTACATTTAGTGCCCATCAGAATTATATTTTAATATATAAGTACATATTCATTTTATTAATTTATTTTATATCTCATAAAAGTTCGTAAATTCTAGTTATCATTTTTTCCTTCTTTACTACAATCTACTCACTACAATCCTGATTAACTTTAGATGTTATCTATAGAACGATCACACTCTTTATTCATCATAAATTAGAAGACTCCACCATGACATGACTTACCGAGAACTTTTATCTAGCCGCGCGGCAGGTGCTACTAACAATATCTTTCCTACGAATTTACAGATTGAACATTATGATATTCATCGCCGTAATATTAAGTTTGCACCAAGTATATTTATATACGTTATTGGCATCGGTATTTTCAGTCATTTCTTTTATGATTCTACTTATCAAAGTGTTGGAACTATCAGCAACGTAATTTTTTATGAAGCATTTATGAAACAGTTACAAGAGAAATTACCATTGTTCGTGTATACAATTTATAATCTCGATGTAAAGCGCCTAATAAATTTATTAAATACAATTCTTGCAAACTATCGATAGAGATTAATATCTCGTAATCAGCAAATACTATCGATTCGCATCCTCTGTAGCCTTAACAAAATCTGATTGCACGGTGCAGGTATGACCCAACGTATAATTTAATGCATCTATCGAGGTATCGAATCACAAGCTCATTCTTTCGATTGAGAGTGCACGGCTTCGAGAAGATTGCAGGACCAAGGGTTCGTGTAATAATAAGTTTGCTCTCATCTTTGGGAAGATACACGATACCCTTCGCGTTTTCTTTTCTCTTGCTATATTAACCGCGGAAAATAAGCACCTATGCGAACCAGCCAAGACATGCAATCTTCACCATCGTTTAACCAAAAACACGATAAGAATATTTATGAATTGCGAATTATTATTGCAATCTTTATAAGTTTGATTATTTAGAATAATGTAGATGCGTTTTACAATGACTTTTTTATTTTATTGTTGAAAAATCAAATTATCAGCATGAATATTATTATAATATTAAATAATATTAAATAAAATAAAAATGTAATACTATACTTTCAAAAATGAAAATAATTACATTATAAAATATATTTCATATATTACTTTAATGTAAATATTGATCATTAAAAACATGCTAAACTACAAATGTACTATAATAAACTAATATTAACGTACGTTTTATTAATTTTATTCAATGTTTCCTCGAATGGATATTAATATTTAAACACATAGAAATTCTAATTTCAAAATACATATGCACTCTACGATTCACAGAAGTTAGATGGCGCCTTAAAAAGGCCACTATCGAGAGGTAGAGGTTGAGACGGTCAGGCATTCAATGCGTTTATCGAGGACTATCGAGACATTCCTGATCTTTTTACCGAGACGACGGATGAACCATCGTGAGACCGAGAGGAGGTTTGTTCGCTGTTGCCTGCAACTCGTTACGTACATGCCGTCTTTGGATATCATATATACGATGAACATATGTGTGCGAATGCACAAATAAGGAAGAGAGACAGAAAGAATTGAAAGGGTGGAAGGAGGAGAAATCGCAATACTGATGATTATCGATCGTACGACCCTATTCGTATCGAACACAAAGATGCGTGGCAAAGTTTATGTTCTCGGGAGATATCCTTTAAATTCCAAGAAGAATATTCTCCACGCAGACAGTTTGATATTCCATAAATTCAAATTTTTTATTATCTGATGCGATTAAAAAAATAATTATTTTTTATATTTTGCAGAAGGAGAGAACCAGGACATAATCTTTTAAATTATGGAAAAAAGTTAGTAATCATAATCTTTGTTAAGGCGAAATAGTTCGTCGATCCTGAAACATTCATTTTCTCGCAGCAAAGTGTTACCGAAATTAGCTCGAAATTAAATGCAAGTGGCCTGGGAATTGTCGTGTGCCATGCATATTTCACGCGGTGATGGCACGCGTGGTTTACTCGCCCGTACTGTTTTACTTCATGTATAAAACGGTCTTTCTGCTGTTCGTTGTACTGGACTGCTTTACGCTTCGCGTAGCACGCAGAGAGGGAAAGAGAGCCCCTGGTCGGGACATGGTGCACCTGGCCAGGTGTTATGTAGCAATGGGTCAATATGAACATATGACGATACTGCCGCGAAGACCGTTGAATGGGAAAATAAAATGCAAAATAATAATAACGAACGAACGAACGAACATTCTTCTTCTTATTCGCACTCGCAGCTTGTAATCCTTCATATTCACAAGTTCGATATTAAATAAATTGATTTGAAATGAAACAGCTAAGAAAGTTGAGGAAGACAGTTACAACTGATGAAAATAAAACTTCTTGATTCTTTATAAAAAAGCGACATATGTATTGTTTCACTAATTTACATTTTTTTTTCATAAATACTAAAGAAATATTTCTCTTCTTGGAAGAGTTCAAAATTATTATCGATTACGTGAATTTTTGGCTTCTGTAATGTTTTAATATAATTTTTTATAAAAAATTTCGCAAAGATTTATCTTCGAAAACTATATATATCGTTGATCTTATCGCGTCGATGTCGCGGAATTACATGACATTTAAAAACGTTAGTCGTCTTCGCATCGATTCGTTTCCTTTCAGACTTAAAACGGAAGACTCGCCCGACCGGATTCTAGTGCGTCGTCTGTGAAATTGTCAAGGCACCTACCGGAAAAAGGGGCTGCGCAAGGAATCTTCCTTTTCACAGGAAACACCCGCACCCGTGGTCAACAACGTTAGATGGCCACTCAACGGACTTCGCGCAGCCGTTACTAATTAAGGAACAATTCCTTCCTTCCTCTTTCGAAAATTACCTTTCCTTCTTGCGGGACTATCTTCATCCGGTTTGTCGCAAAATTAATTCCTTCGAATTGTAATAAAAAGACGAACATTCTTGTAAATTTAAAAGCATAATTTTGTCTTTTCGTTTAAGAGCGTTCAAAATTTCGATAACTCGATTTAAGATATTTTTAATATATACAAACTATTCTTTTATTCTTTATTAAAAATACGGAGTGAAATTAATATTTGCAATCAATAGTATTCATTAAATTAACACATTAAAAGAAAATACCCAAATTTCCAAAGATTGATGTTTTCGTTTTAACGAGCTGATTGAATGAGTAATCGCTAATTTTATCATGGTTTTAGTCATGCGTTATACAGTAATGCATCGCTGACAGAAATGATCAAGAAAGGAACGTCCGCACATTCGTTCTCATGAATGGTCGCAGGTCTCTCACTGTGAACTTTCTACGGCGTCCCGCAACGTTGAGGCTAAGAGTACCGGAGTAATCAGATGAAATGCGAGAGAACAATAAAACAAAAATCGAGTGCGGATTTCCTTATTCGCAAGTCTGTGGAAAAATCTAATACCAGTATAATACCTCCTTTAAAACAACTATTATATTTTTTAAACTCACAATTTAAAAATGCATTTAAATAAAATATTGATAGTTAAAATATAAAACCGTATTCTAAATAAAATCCTAAATTTAATTCTAACTATTCAATTGAAATAAATACTAATTCTTTATCTTTTTGCATAGCAATTCCTTAAGCTGTGTGGCTAAAACATTTCTCGTCTTTTTTCCATTCGTTTGCAGTTTGGCATTCTCTTACGACTATCGTAAAAGACCAAAGGGCTCTACCCGCCCTTTGTTTTAGTGTCAGATACCATAATATATTCGCATTGTTCTCTCTGTGGCCGGTTTTTGCCGCAGGCCGATTCGCGATCCAGAGAAGAAACGAGCGCTGGCGCGGCTCTCTCTGGATGTGCACAAGGAGAGACAGGGACCTCGCTCTGATATATCGTCCGCCAAACTCGATTTTGGTCGAGAGCACTAAAACACAACGTGCGTATTCTTTCGCGAACGTTAACGCTGATTTTTATTTGCAACGCGTCGCGATCAGAATTTATTTACGATCCAAACCGCCTTTCACATCGCAATTTCTTTTCACTAGCTTCCTGTGCCATCTCTTAAAAACTCAATCATCGACACTTCCTTCTTTCATACGAGATATTAACTGAACCAAAAAAATAAAATAAGTTATTTATAACGGTTTCAACCGTTCGATACTCCGACATTAAATGTGAGAAAGATTTCACATACAAATTCAACAATGTACGTTTATATCACTTTTAAACGGTAATTCGTGTAAGATTGATGACGTGAATCAATCTCGAAACCCTAATTTTACGATGAAATCTTACAACTACGATGATCACTTCAAAGATTCATCTTAATGTTGTTTCAGCAACGAGCTATCGCAAATCTATTATCTCATAAAGCGGGATGCAATACGCGTGCAAGTCGACAATGCGCGTTTCATCGTTGTCATGCGTTCTATGGCGCTAAAGAATGGCAATAAGGTCGGCATTGACTTTGACACGAGCGCGAATACAGACCTCGCTATCGTTTCGCGTGCGCCATAAAGGATCTTGAGGTATGCCACTTGCATCCGCTATTACAATCTAACGCGAGGAGGAATGCGTCGCTCGTTCCACGAGAGAGAGAGAAAGAAAGAGGGGGACGGCAGGTAGCCCCGCCGACGACGGGAACGAGAAAGCACGTACATCACTGTCACTGATTCTTCACGCCATCGTCTGACTGATTTCCGCGAGTAAATCATCGCGTTTGCTTCGCCGCTTTGGCACGAAGTTCGCGCTCAAGTTTATGGACATTGAGCGGAACCGCGCGCGATAATAAGAGCATTTGTGCGGAAATGATACAATACACCGCAAAATGTTCATAAAGTTACATAAAGTTGGAGCGCCTGTCGCAATTCCTCATGAAGGAATAATTCACGTTTTACGAGGCAATTCCAGAATATGAAGGAAATGTTTATGTCTCAAGACTTTTTTAAAATTAATAAGTAATGTATGTGTGCATAAAAAATATAGATAGATATAATATATATTTTATATAATATATATTTTTGGTGGTTTGTTTAGAAAAGGAATTTTTTTAGATTTATTATTCATTATATTAAGTCTAAGAATTTGATATTATCTTGTTTAATTTTTTTAATCAGTACGATCGATAAAATTATATATAAAAAGCACGTGGCTCTACTAGTTGCAATGTTTCCGTTCGCGCTGAAATGTAATTATGCGAATACCGCAATATGGGTTTCAATTGCTGTGTACGAGATGAAATTATGCAAAATATGCAGAATCTCATCATTGAGAAACATCCGTCAAATTCTGCACACCGTCGACGGGCCTCGCTTATCTTGAGCCTTAACGACCCACGAAGCAATTATCCTTCGCGGCGGCTCAAAGCCAAAATGACGATAAATCAACGTCAAAGTAATGATCTCACAATCGAAACAATTACCCGTCCGCGATTCGATTTTCTGCGCGCGAACTATGCGAATGCCAATTTAGTCGAGGAAATCCTGGGACTACTGAGCTATCGATTATCGCTGCCTGATAATTAGCCGTCGTGTTTCTGCTCTCGCGAGAATTACGAGCGCCAAAACAACGAGGAACAGTCTACGAAACGAAGAGAAACGAGCCAGCATCCTTAATTACGGGTTTCAACATATCTGACGCAATGTGTAACGCCATATTTCGATCGTACGACACGTCATGTAGATTAACAGAACGTTCGGCTATGCGAGATCGTTCGATTATTAATTAATTATGTGTATTACAGCGAAAAGTAACACATTATAGAGGAGTATATTCGTTGTCACAACTAAATCTAATATCGTATTATGTTTGCCTGATTTTGAATCAGGCAAGCATTGTGTGTAGCGATTAATTTTTTTGTAGAAATATAATATAAAAAATCAGATTAATAATTGTGACGAATTGTTTAACTGTTGAAAATAATAATTAAATCCTATTACAGTTCAATGCGCAATAGCTATCATGTTGAATTATATCAAATTATCTTAAAAATAATGGTATGTATATTATCTCATTAGTTTTCATAATATATTATTGATTGATACGTACACACTCAACATATTAATCAATAATATAATATTATGAAAACTAATGAAAAATATACATACAAATTTTTGATCAGATCTCATTTTTCTATGTTTTAGATACAGATAAAAGAATGAATAAACATAATTACTCTCAAAATATAAATGTCAAAAATACTGTGTCCACTTTCAATAAATCAAAAGATAATCACATTCAAATTAGCGAACACAAATACACTTTCAGTATATTTATATCAAAAACTGCTAACGTAATGCTGTCTAAAATTGGCCGGACGCAACGCAATCCTTAATAAAACACGATCGTTTTTCTGTTGCTCGCACGTCCCAAACTATTGTAGATTATCATTATTCAATTAGAGCGAGAGATATGTATCGCATCAAAGAAATGAGAGGAAATGTCTCGTCGGACACCAACCCCGAATCCGGCTACGAGATAAACGCGATGAACATGACTTTTGATGGAATGTAACATGCATTACCGACTCTCACAGGTGTCGAATACGAGAAGTCTGAGAAATGTAGCGTACGCGATTCTTTCGCATCAGTCATTGACTTCGCCGTGAGTTTTCTCACGAGTGTGTTTCCATCCCTATCACATCGTAATTTCGAATGCAAATGTTTGAACATATTCGAATATAATTTTTATAAAATTTCTTAGTCTGTGAACTAAAAAATATATATAAAAATATAAATTTGACGCAAAAATATTATCACACAAACATCCAGCTCCGACCGTATAAGATTATTTCTATCTACTTCTAATAAGATTTCTATTAAGATATGAAATAGACGAATTAATCACGATTGTCCCCTTTAATCGTAATATATTCAAACGCACGTCACAATAAATTAATTTACTTACCTTGATAAAGGAATGGAATCTGATTTTGCTAGGTGATACAGGCGGGCTGTTGGGCTGTGCTGGAACATTCAACAAGTTCTGTACGTCCGATAGATATCCTTTCCGACCGTAACGTCTGCTCTTAGGACTCGTCTGTATGTCGTCTTCGAGCTTCACCTTCGTCGCCTTCACCAGCAGCCACATGTTCTCCTTGATGGTGTGCTTACGCATGATAAAACTCAATCTTCGGTTATTGGCACAAGAGTCACTTTTGCAGATTCTTCTCCACACGCTCGACACCATACTGGCCGAGCACAAATCCTCAGGTGAGAGAAAAGACAGAATTTTCGACACTAGATTCAAATGATTACTCTCCTCTCCGAGAAGAGATAAGAAATCCACCCTGCACTTTCCCGTGTAGTCCAAAGTAGGTCTTCTGCTATTTCGTAACAGCGAAGACGCGCACAGACCGCGATGGCTGAAATCCAGCTTTTTGGGCTTAATGTCGGCCGTAGCGCCCAACTCCGTGATTCGTAGCTCGCGCAATTTGCGATTCTCCGTCGACGTTATGGTCGGGCTGCTTTCCGTTTGAACGTGCGAAATCGTGATCTGTGGTATCAAAACTTTGAGTTTCGGCGGCGTCGTCACTCGCTGTGATTTACCGCGCGACGGCGTATAGACTAGTTTCATTTCGGCATCCGGCTCCCAGGCGACGTAAGACGACGAGGGTACCGCCGGTGACGGCGGCGGCGAGAGAAATTGGAGATCCGTGGACGATTCGGAAATTATGGACACCGGGGTGGCGGACACCGTGGTTCGCCAGTTTCTCCTATTCTCGAGTGCCTTGCCGAGGTCATCGTTGGCGCAGCTCGGGGTGGAGTGCACCAGGCTGAGACTCTGATCGCCGACGAGCGTGCACGACGGTTCCAGCACAGAATCTTGCACGATGGGGTTCTCGGACAAGTCACGATCGAAATCCGAGACGCTCAGCCGATGATTGAGTCTGGAGCGAAGTCTCTGTACCTTTTCGCACTGGAATGGCTCCGGGCGGTACCTGTGCTTCTTGGCGGAGAGCAACGCGCCGGTGGACGAGCGGGTCCTGTAACCACCGATCACCTTCGGGGTGCAGCCGCTGGTCTGCGGCGTCACGATGGACAGATAGCCGCTGTCAACGCTATCATGGGAGCTGCTGTCGATGGAGACGCCCGGCGTCTGGACGACATGCATGCTGTCGACGTCCTCCATCGTCCTCAGGACGGTGTCGTTCGTTTCAACTGAAATTCAGACTCGATGCTCGATGTTTCCGGCTTGACTACCTCGCCTTCCGTTGGACGCCGCATGTGCGGTGCACCCCAAGCCGCATGCTGAGCGGTACTAGCGTCGCCATCGAACAGCAAAATCCTAGGCCTCGTGTTGTATCCTGTTTCGAGAATTAGCCGAGCGTTACACTTAAACTATCACTTATCTGTACAGAGACCGATAGGTTTCACGCTTGTTTATTAACTTCAGTGACCTTTCCGAAAGACACCTTTCCAATTTCCATGTGTCACAGAGATAAGATACGAAAATAACTTCTGTCCCCGGAGACAGGTACATACATAAACGCGTGTTTACGAACACTTTTAAGGTCTTATCCTGTTCGTTTAAACTTCACTGAATCTGGAATGCGTGAAAACGATACACCTCAACGCGACGAATCGCCCGAGATTTCGCCCGTACGTGCTTCGCGTCACACGAAACGAACCGTTTTGGATTCTCACCCTCACTCACGCCACTCGCGAATCGTCCATTTACGCGTCACGCGAAAATACCCAAGAATTCGTTACACCGCGTTATTAGATGGCACGTATACTCCGCAGCACGCTTGATAAACACAGCTTGATTGATGTTGTCAAAATGGTATTCGACCGATCACTCCGATCTGCCAAGCTGCGGCGTGAAGTTTGGCGGGAGCGGGCCTCGACGCGTCGGCACTTGACGTTTCCCGCGTGTTGACATTCGCCTCGCTTCGCGCTGTACTCACGTGTGCGCCGTGTGGGAAACGCGTGCGTCTCATGTCCACCCGGGGCATCTTCCCCCTGTCCCTCGGCTCCCTTCACTCACCCCTTCTGCTGCTCTCCAACGGCGACGGTCACGGGCGCATGGAGAAAGGCCACCCCTCCCGCTCGAGCGCGCGCTTCGTAAACAAGAGGCTCCTTCCGCGCGACTCTTTCACCGCGAATGTCGCTCTTTCATTCCGCGTTTTCGACAGCGCGTCGCACTACCGAATCTCGAGGAGTCTCGATCGTCCTCACGACGCCATACAGGTTACGCACCCTCGGCCAATTTTCACTGACGACGCTCGGGGGTTAGAGAAACGTGCGCACGCACCCGTTTTCGCTCTCCCTCTACCCACACGCTTCAACGTCCCACCGACACATTGAACGCCACGCGTTTATGAATTCCGCTCTCACCGTGTGTCGCTGCTGTCCCCACCGCGGGGCCGCCACGCGCGCCGACCGGCGAATCACGGACGCCGTCTCGTCCCGCCGTTCGTTGCCAAGCGGCGCTATTGGCTGAGCCGCGCCGCGCCGGATGCTGGAAGCGCGCGCCTGGAGCTTTTGTTGTTGCCGGGGAGATTTTCTCTCGCTCGCCTCCTCGAACTCCGGCGGCGCGATGCGTCACGATCGGCGTTTTTGAACGATACAGCTCGAACGAATGAAGATATCATTTTCGTTTTATATTAATGTAAAAGTAGCTTAATTAAAAAAGAAAATTAGAAAATTGTTTTCCATAATTATAAATTTTAACGTAATTTTCGTAAAGTATGCGTAGAGAAATGTTATTTGATCATTTCATATAAAAAATATAAGTCTACGTTTCATTTTGACTTGTAATTTGTATTGTGAGTTATACATATAATTGTAAACAAGACTTTCCTACTGAGAAATGAAGACTTTTTTTTTAATTAGAAAAAAATACAGAATGGCGACGGGAACATGCCCATACTGCCAAAAGAGAAATGAAGACCAGCTGTTGTAACTACTAGCGTCATCTATCGATAGCTTATGTGCACTAAAATCAAACTTCCTCTCTTTATTTGAGAATTATCATCTGGCTGAACGTGTTGTATCAACGACGGCGTTTCTATTCCACGAGAACGAAGATTTACTATAATCAGAAAATTAATTATTAGTTTATTACGACAGCGTTAAAAATGGACGGATCCAGCAAATCCGAATCTACCCCGAAGCAGGCTATGGTATACATTTGCGGAGGTAAAAAATGCATGTTCGACGATCGTTTCCTAACCTCATTTTTTCGTAAATAACAATCTTTTAGAGCCAATTTTCGATCAATTAGTCACAATCATATGTATATTTTATAAATTTTAAGACACTGGAAAATTTTATTAACTATATTATCTATTTACTGAAATTGGCATATTATAAGCGGTTTTTTTTGTATAATGTAGAAATTTCTCAAACATTACATATTTTGTAGTCAAAATAAATTACAACAAAGAGCTATATTTGTTCTTATACGCAGTTTATGTGATCAAGTTCTGAACTTGTTATTTCAGAGTGTCATCATGATAACGAGATTCGTCCTAGAGATCCCATTCGATGCAGGGAATGTGGATACAGAATTATGTACAAGAAACGCACTAAGAGACGTATCCTTTTTAATAGTTTCACATTTAACATTTTTTTAAATGAAACATCGATTAAAATATCGAGGAATTTTTCTTAACCTTGCTTATAGTTGTTGTGTTCGATGCACGATAAGCACACGAGCGATGGATGATGAAGACAACATGTTATAACGTTAATTTTCTTCGTTAGAATATTTATTTTGTACATAAGGGTCACCTGATTTTCAATAAAATAAATACAATATTTTACCGGAAATTAACTTTATTCCTGTCCCACATTATTTCCCGTTCCTAGAGTTGTACTATCATTCCCGCAAGATTACCATACAAAGACGCATTCGTATTATCACGAATCCTCTCTTCGTACAATTTGCGTTATAATCTCTGGAATCCAATGGACATTTCCACCGCTCGACGGAATCTGTCTCGTGTATATCGATTCAGAATGCACAATATACAAAATGCTTTAAGCAATGTTCCTTCTTTTATTTACAATAAATAAAAATTACATTCTCATCAATATAGTTCAACAGAATTCACAGAGTCGGGAAGAGAAATGGCGGTGACACTGGCAAAGCTCGTTGGCGTTATTATTAACCGTAAATCCCGTTGTCACTTTCTCGAGTATACGCTTATAAAATTTTCACTCCGGTCCCATTGTCTGATATATACATATATACGGGCGTAGACGGCCCGATATACGGTCGGTTACCATCGAGAGGTTTCATCACGACAAAGCCACGACTCGGACGTGAGTCGCGGTTTGCCGCGGCCGGAGCTCGCGGGAGTACTACGATGTGTTTGCGCGAGCACGCAAGACGAGATACGCCCTTCCCCGTCTCTCCCACGAAAAAACATTTATAAAATCTTACAGATCCTATAATACATATAAAATACTATACCGCCAGGTGTTTGTAAGTGCCACCACGTTCGCGCGTTGCGCGCGTATACAAAGTTTAAATCATCCATAAAGATATGGAGCGGAGCGGAGAGTCTTTTTTTTTTTCCTTTGTCTCGGAGACACCGCGGGTGAATTCGGGCGACGAGGTAGCCGATCTCTGTCTCCGTAAAATGTAAATCGGTGTAACACCATCTAGAAACCCGTACAAGCTCGTTCTTTCCTCTCTATTCCTTTCGTTTTCCATTGTCCGCGAAATCTAATACTGAGTCTGGAAGAAGCCAAGCCAACCCTTTTCAAGACCGTAGACGCGAGCGGATGGATGGATGCGCGCTCTCGACAAAATAAATATGTCTCTGCTTCCTTTTTCTTTATCAGATACGCTTGTACTTTTACTTTAGGATATTAATCGGGATATTCGCCATATGGTTCTTTCCATTACTTATCACAATACAGACTATTTAATCGAATATCGTAAATATGTAGTAAAAGTATGTCGAGTTGCCTTAATAAACATTTACCCGAATTATTAAATTGTACAGTATATATATATATATATATATATATATATATATATATATATATATATATATATATATATATATGTATAATAATAATAATAATATATGCGCGTGTTTAAAGGAAGATATCGAGATGTTTAAAACAGTTTAAAACGCGTTAATCGCACGTTCGTGAAAAATCACACGGTTGAATCTGTTCCAAAAAGTGAAGATAAAGATGGAATTATATAGATCGTTCGGTGCGAAAAACTGATTAACTTTTATCTCAAAAGAAACAGAAGATAACACATTTAACATTATTATTAAACATAATTATTATTAAACATAAGCGTTATTATATACGTCTCTTTTCTATAATTTAAACTTTACTGTATATGTATATATCTAACTGTATGTGTAACTAGAACTGTTCTTCTATTGTCTCTTTAAATCAAGCGCGAGATATATATGTGATTAAATGCATTTTATCTTATTTTATGACTCCCATTAATTATTTAGAAACAATTAGGAATTTATCGTTTTATGACATCAAAGCAACTCTCTGGATTTATAAAAAAAATTTGATGTGCGCAAAAAAAAACTGTCTAAAAATTATCTTGAAATTGTGCACAAGTTTTAAACAACCAAATCTTTTTATATTTTATAGCTACATATAAAAATCACTTTGTAATATTATTTTTGCACATAGAATATCTAAATTTGATCAATTGATCATGCAAAGGCAAGTTTATAACGAAACAGGAAGTTTCTTCAGTTTTTCGCAATTTGTACGTTTAAAGAGTCGCGCTCAAATGGCACAAGTAACGAATGCAAATATTAACTTTTTTAAATTTGGTACGAATTAACGTAATCTGTTTGAAATTAATTCAAAACAATTCGTTTCAAATCGGTAGTTTAAAAACAATTCCATAAGTGTCTTATCCCAGTGAGAAATGATTGGTTGAATCGATGTCGAATCGATATCGATTCGATTTCTTTTCGATCATCACTGGGTTTCGACTTATGAAATTCTTTTTATACTCGAAAAGTAATTTAGAATTGGTGAAATAAAAACAAATTCTTTTCAAATTCCTAAGACTGTTTTCAGAAATGAAATGGAAGAAGAATTCATATCATAATTCGTAAATTTATAAAGAATTCTTTTTGGACTCTGTCTGGCCAAAGCCCCGTTAAACGGAACGATTTAATAAACGCAACACAGTTCAGAACGCTCGTTAATGCTCGAGGATTCGAATCGCGGCTACGTTCAGTGTGCGTCCGCGCCGCGACCGTTACTCCCGCGAATGCGCGGTTTCCCACGTCGCGATCGGGTTTTCCGTGCGTTATCGCGTCTTGGGCGATTGTTCGGATACGCGAGTGCGATCTTCGGCGTTCGCGGTCGCGAGTGCGTGTTTCCGGAGCTGCTGGGGCTGCGGAGGAGGCCGTCGCCGCGGACAGGACATCGCGGAACCCGTGAGTAAACCTAACTTGTACTGCGCCATATTCGGGGTTCAAACGACGGGACGCACGGCCGTCCACCGTCTCCCGGAATTACTACCGGCAATACGATTCTGATATGTATATACGACACGCTTGTTACGCGTGTTACGCCGGAAAATACACGCGATACTTGTACGACAATGTTTCGAAAAAATATATGTATATATCGCAATATGAATCTACAATTTGGAAAGAGTACACTCGAAATCACATATAAGTACGCATGCAAGTAGCCGAGAGAAAGGGAGAGAGAGAGAGAGAGAGATATTGATATACGTAGATGTGCGTTACATGTGTATAATTTTGGAAAATATCGCGTTTCGCGTGGAAGAATCGCCACTTCGGAAGTCAATTCCGAACGGCGGTATCGTTCCTCTCGACAAGTCCCATCGTACGCAAATTGTTGGCTTGGCATTTTCGGGTACGTGTGTGTACGCGTCCTGGAAGCTCATACGTTAGTTTTACGCGCGGTCGGAGTCGACAGAGAGAGAATTACAGACAGTAGATATACATCCAAAAAATGCTATGTTAGACTACGCTACACTGATATCGTTTAGTGTTGAACATCACGCGGACTGGACCTCATTGTATACCTGTGCGGTCGTCTCGTTCTACGTTATTCTTTTTATCCTGGCTCAAGCACACCTATTAGGTACAAACCGTGATAACCGGAGTCTGATTATGCGGAATAGGAAAGACATTCTCGTGCTTGAGTGAAATATTAAAATTGCGTGTAGCATTAGATAGACAGTTAATTATAAGATACGGTAGCTGTCGCTCGTGGAAGGTGTACGACCTCGCCAGGCTGTGCTCACTGCAGTCATATTATAAGGCCACCAGCGAGAATTCATGTGAAGCTATTTCTCATATCGCGAAATAAATTACTTTTTTTCTCACATGCTTTCGCTTGCTCGATAGAGAGTACACATTGATAAGAGACGTAATTTCAACATATAATGCGAGAAAAATTGATGTGACTTTTCGCCTTCAACGTGGATGATTCAATAGAACTGCAGCGAGAAAACAGGAGGCTTAATTTATCTTAAACAGAATCAGCGAATCGGTCTCTCAGACCATAGCAAATATGATCAGTTAGGATTTAAAAAAAATAATATCAGAATACAAAGGTAACTAAACGTTTAGCAATATTTCGGATAAAATCAAACTTATCAAGATATTCACCGCTTGACACTTGCTTTACAAGAAAATCTTTCAAGACGCGGAAACTAAAGAATCTGCCGTGTGAATTAAAAGCACTTAAATTTACGAGTAATCTGAGCAACCGACACAGCTTCTTGATTTCTTAAAACTATCATAGAGACTAACATGATTTCTCGTTATATTATACATAAATATATACAAACACATTTTCTCTTACGTCAACAATAATTCTCATAATTGTTCTCATACTAATATCGTACAAATATATATACATATATATGTGTATATATATATGTATATACATGTATGTATAAGTTTCATATACCAATTTAATATTAATATGTAATATTAGAATACTCTTCAATATGTCGAAAGTAACACGTTTGTGCTTTAAATATATAGAATCACATGCCAGTCCATTGCACCTCATGTTTACTACGAGAAACACTATTGCGTATCAATATTATAATCATTATCAGATATTTGAATTATGTTTTTTTTTCTTTTTCATTTTATACGTGCCGATTTCGAGAGAATGAATTTAAATCTTTACAGGAGGACTATACAAGTTATATCTGTTTTCAATGTAAACACACAATTTTAGAATTGATGTTGCAATAAAAGAAACATGCTTGAATGTAATTTATCGCTGTTGATAATTTCGTTAGTATTCGCGCGAATATTATTCTAGATCTATATACATTACGCTTGGATAAGTTTTTTGTAAAGTCCTCAGAAATTTGCGAAACATTTCATAACGGCAACGTAAAATTATAAATTGTATCTTTGTATTTGCACGCAGTTCTCTAATAACGCTTCGTTTAAATTTTTGCAACATTAATTTTTAAGAAACATTTCCTCAAACATAAATCGTTATTAATCGTATTACCTACCGAAATAGTTGTTTACTTATTAGGGCAACCGAGACTTTTTCATTAGGATATCTCTGTGATGTATTCCATATATGATACATTATTATAATCGCGATTTCTCTAAGTAGTATGGCAAACACCACTCGAAAAATTCTTTAGCACGCTATATTGTTTTGGCACTATGTATCCTCTATCCTTTGTCTTTTATGATCTTCCTTCACTGCGGCGTCCTCCATAATTTTTTTTTGAGTATTCTCTTTTTCCCTGCTACATTTACCCGCACTCCTGTCCCCCACTCCGTGAATATTTGTACTAGAATCCGTCTCAATACTATGTTCAACAAAACAGTGTACCTGTAATTCATTTACAGTACGCATAGATACGGGGCAAACTTGGCACTTGTACGATTGTGAACTGTCCTCCATCCTTGCGTCATCCGTTGAAACGATCGCCGGAATCGATCGCTGTTCTTTAACGGCGTAACTTTCACGTCTCTGGTGATTGAACTGAGGGCTGCGCAGGTGAGCGTCATTAATGGCTTTCGGTTTCTCAGGGACGATTGACATGTGATATGGTCGGGAGATGTCTGCGTCCGTTGTCGCTTTCACGTATTGCACGTGAAGAGCGTGCTGCGGTATAGGCTCACCCTCATCCGACGAGGTCTCGCTGCCGCTCACGACCGGTCCGGGCAGAGTTTCCGAGTTCCATTGCGCGATCTTCGCCGGATCCTTCTCGCCTAATTTTTGAGCCAACATCTGTCGAGGAAGACGCGAAAAATTCGTTTTATCACAATATTTTCTTTTGTCGGATTTAAAAATTGCGCGGAGTTACGATTTGTTTAATTACTACAAACCTGCAGACTATTAAGACTATTATCACAGTCCGTAGTATCGATATCGTTCAAATTAATGCCAGATCTTTCCATCTCTGCATATGTTCCAAACGGAAGCTTGCCCAAGCATTCTAACTTCATGATGTGCATCTTGCTGCGAAGATGTTTAGCCAAATGTCCATGTATTCTGAATGCTACCTTACAATCTGTACACTTGAAAGGCCTAGGATTGCTGGTAGTTGCGGCACCAAACGTAGAAGTCATACTGACCTAATGATACAATATTTACTTGCGTAAAATATACAACGTTTCTTGAAAATAAAATGAAAATAAAATTGATTTGTCACTTACCTTATTATGATGGGAAACGGATCTTTCGTGTTTTGTCAAGTGACCTTTAGTCCGGAAGGAAACTGCGCAATTTTCGCATCTATATGGCCGCTCGAAATAATGAATATTGAGATGCAACCGTAACTGACTAGGCTTGCTAAACACCTTATTACAAATCCCACATGCAGATCTACCATCCTCCGTGACACTGTAATCATATTCCATAATTTCAGTTTTTACAATGAAAATTATTTTGATAATTCTAATGAATAAATAGAATTTGAATATATGCTATACATACTCTAATATGTATCTAACGTAATACCGAATATTATTATTATATGTACTATATATGTCAAGGAATAATACAGCGAGAAGATAATTAAAAATATTTTACTTACCTAACATAGTTAGGCGCCGGTCCACTCGACGGTTGTAAAAATTCCGCTTGCGGTTTCGCACTTCCTGTGTTTGGTGACGGCGATCGAAAATCTGGTCCACCGACTACCTTTCCGGTTATCGCGTGTTTCATGTTGTCTAATGTAGTCTGTTTAGCCATGTCCGCGGTGTGTTTCGTATCATAATAGAGAAGTCGTAATTTCTGTGGTGATGTGCTTCTCGCATCTACGTTTTGTGACTTAGGCGGCTCGTGTATAGGCTGCAACATTTCGTAGTTGGCACGTGGATCTTGCACATGCGCTCTGTATTCTGCGAGAGTTCTCATGTCACGGCTCGGTGGTCTATTATCCGGATTTGTTTGCCGGATTTCCATGTTTGTCGACGGCATAAGCTCCTGAATGACTTGCATATCATGAGCGAACGACGGCTTGTACTCGCGACTAGGCGGTCTTATCTCTTGACCGCGAATCTTGTATTCCTGTTGATTCGATAGCCTTAACTCTTGATTCTGCGTTCTGTATTCTTGACCGGACGTTCTGATCTCTCTATTAGGCAATCTTAGGTCGAAATTCCGCGGACTATGATTCTGCATTCGGACATCATTAGTTCTGATCTCGTGGTTCGCAGACCTCATTTCCTGACCGACAGGATGGCATTCTCTAGGTCTTTCACTCATCATCTTCATCGTATTGAACATGGAACTTCTATCAATATCATTGCTCGTGTGTTGCATCAACGGTGGTCGGTTGTTAACATCCATGTTCAAAGATTTCGGCGAATGACAATCAATATTGGACGTGTTACGAACAGGTACAATAGAACAATTTGCTCTTTCGATCGAACTATTGTTCCTAGTCATGGATAGACCATACTCGATATTTGGCCTGGTGCTAGCGGGACCGTTAGTTAGACCAAGCTCAAAATTTTCACGTTCAGAAACTATACGATTAGTCTGTTCTTTATTCTTGTGAATAGCCTCGTAATCGAACGTTCGTCTCTCCATTGCCATGTTGTTCTGATAAATCTTTTCCCTGATTTCCATCTTAATATCGTCACTGGTGTGCTTCGTCATGTGTTTGACTCTGGATTCCATGACGGTATGCTGCATCTTGCTGGGATCGGTATACGTCACCGTTGGAATACCGTTGGAATCTACGTGTCTGGACCTGTTTTGATCCTGATGACGCGGGTAAGCATCTCTTTCTGGTATCTGCTTATTATCCACCTTGGTATTTCCCACGCGATATTGCTGCTTAATTTTGCTGTCCATCACATGTCTCTCTGTGAGATAGGCTTGCAACATGTGGCCCTCCGCATCCGGTTTCCACTCTCTGCCCTGTATAGGCAGCCGTTCCATCGTTTGGACTATCGTCTGCAATAGGACTGGCTCCGAAACAGGTGTCAGAATGTCCGTGGGTCTAGCCCTTTGCGGAACCGGCGAGGGCAATACCTGCGTGGTCTGCTTCGTCGTGAGATCCATGGGCTGCGACAGCTGATGACGTGACTCCGTGACGTCGGTAATTTCCTCTATCTCGAAGTCAGAGTCATCTTTCTTCGACGACTGAATGACACTAATTCTCGTTTCTTCCGTCGCACTTCGATTTGACGGGAAGTAATAACGGTGCGATAATTCGTTTTGGATCAGGGCCGTTCCTTGCGTGGTGACACTTTGACTCACAGTTGACGTAGTCGCGATAGTGGACACAATGCTCACTGTGGAAGTCGTAGGTAAAGTTAATGTGTAAGGATACGTTGTGGGTCTACCAGTTGGTAGCAAGCCCGGCAGTCTGTTCGACGTGTTACGTTGCGAAAGACTCAGTAGACTTTGTGCTGCTTCTTGCTCCTCACTACCAGACTCTTCGCTTTCGTCTCCGTCACTTTCGTCTTCTTCCTCTGAGGATTCTTCCGTGTTACCGCCACCGGCAGCTAATCGTGCGATAGCCTCTTTGTCGATGTTTTCGTCGCAGACAGATGTAGGAACTGGCACCACGCCCAATTCCACACACTTCTTGTAATGAGCTTTAGACTTCATGTGTTTCGTGAGGTTACCCTTTGTTTTAAAACTATTGCAAAAAAAAATAATTATAATTCCATAGTAAACCAAAATTAAAAATTCAAATTGAGTGTTTTCTTGCTGTGTTATGTGAAAAAATTTCGACTTACCTAAAAGTACAATGCTTGCAAGTGTATGGCCTAACATCCGTATGTGTTCTGATATGTTTCTTCAACATAGATGGTTTTTTACAACGAATACCGCATTCCTCGCAAACATAGCGTCCTCGACCTTATGTAATATGAAATAATTATTTCAGAAAAGATTTATTTCAGTGCATGATTACAATATTAAAATTACACTTTTAAAAACTTCATTAAAAATTTTAAATTACAAATTTTATATAACAAAAATTGAATAACATTATAAAAATTATGAATTATATTGATAAAAAATAATATAGCTATATCATGTATTACATGTAAAGATTTTTAAATAAGATAGTTAAAAAAAGTTGGAAATTGCACAAATTTGTTTTATTTGGAAAAACGCAATATAAATATTCCTTACCTCTTCCGCGCACGTAAGTGTAATCTTCGTTGCTCTCGAAGCCTCCGTCAAATATTTTCACTCTTTTTGTCTTCTCCTGCATATCACTCTCTAATCCACTGTCCGGACTGGTAGGAGTGGTTGGTCTTTGCGAGGAGTGCGTTAAGATGTCTTCTTGTTTTTTCCATGCAGTCGTGTAATTGAGAGGCCTATGCCGAGAGTCATAGTGTGCCATATCCACGTCTGGTGGTGCCTCCTTGCATATCTTCCAATTAGAATACATCGACAGACCATGCTGCTGTGTGACATACATCGGCTGCGGCCGATTCAGGGTACAATAAAACACCCTGGTGGAACACTTGAGTCCCAGATATGTGTAGGCATGCCCATTTAGATATAGTTGTCCATACGACTTCTTGGGTCGCGGAGTCTCCGGACTGATGAGAGGAAGTGTGTTCGCCGTAGGCGTGATCCCGTGATGCTTCTTCGGCGTAAACGTACCGGGTTTCAACGGCAGAGACGTGGGTCTCAAGAACTTATTAGCACTAGTCGTTTCTTTAGCAACGTCGCCGCCACTCTTCGGCGATTTGGCCTCGGATTGCTTGTCCTTAACAATTAATTCTACGGAAGTTTTCGTTGGCACTTCTGTCTTGGAAGAATCTAAGTTCACAAGTATCACCGAGGGCGCGTTGTCGGCCTTCATCTTGGCCCCATTGAACGCGCCGTATCCATCTGCTGCAGCCTTGCTCCAACCACGTGTATCCGAAGTGACACTATTTTTTAATCGACCATTCTCGTGAGAAGGTAAATCGTACTTAGGGATTGCAGCGTGCGTATCTACTGAAGCTGCTCTGCCAGCATCCACTTCATTGACGCCCCAATTTGATGATCTCTTTCTACTCTCCGAAATGCTCTTGGGCGAGTATCTCATTTTGCTGTAAGAGTTTGAAGAAATCATAGGATCCACGCCGTTCGGATAATTAAAAGTCTTGTCCAGTTTCGGACTCTTATCGTATGTGAAATCCTTCCTCTCTCGCGGGCTCTCTATACCCTTGTACTTCACGGACGTATTATTTTTGATATGACGATCGAGCTCCGCTTTGCCAGTCTCTTCGCCAGTGAGAGTCGATGGTACCCTCGTGCGATATTTATCCGTCGAGGTTTCGACCTTGACGCTAGGAACTTTAGGACTGGTCAAGCCACTCTTCAGACCATCGCCGTTGGGTGTTTTGAAACTGATCTTCATCGATTCTTTCGCCGGACTGGCCAAATCCAAAGGCTGATCTAGCACGGAAGGAACATGTCCAGACAACGGACTGGACATGCCAGGCACCGTGCTGGGCTGTACTTTCACCGGACTGGCCAGATCCAGCGGCTGAGATATCATATGTAGGCCCGGTAGACCCGGTATCACCTTGTAACCGGCTTCGCCGGCCGTTATACTCGGAGATATGTCTATGGTCTGCGTACCGGTCAGAGTATGTGGCCCGGGCATACCGGGTACATAAGGTATCACCTTTCCGCCATGAAAGATTCTCGTGATTCCGGCTTGCGGCAGAGTCAACGGGTTGTAGGCAGTGATACTCGTCAGCGGGTTGAGGTGCGAATCCAAGTAATCGTAGCAGGACATGGTGGGCGCTATATTCGGGGTTGATATGTTCGGTATGATGGGCGCCAATATCTTTGGCGCATTGGGCAGGGATATGGAGGAATTGGACGTGTTGGCCGATGTGCCTGGCGGCTTGTGCATCATAGTACCGCCAGAATGAAGTCCCGATTTCACCACTATCGACGCCGTCTCCGAGTTCATGCACTTGCTGTTGACTACGTGCTCGTTCGTGGGCGAGTTCGTCTGTCGTGGCTCGATTCTCATTGTTTTCGTCACTTCGCCTGTGTTATCGACAATCCTCACTTCACCGCCGAACATTTGTAACGAGTTCGGACGCGGATATTTGCTGAGCTCTTCCAACGATCTTAAGCTAGTCGGTATAGATTCTGTTCTTGGCTTCTTGGCAGGTGGAGCGTACGCATCGACCAATCTGGTATTACCCAGCAGAGGACCCGGCGAAGGTAACGGTTGTAAGGTATTGTAATAATCAGAAGATTTCACGTCGAAATCAGACTCTCGTTTCTCTAAATCCGCATGATAATCGGTTCCTTTTCGAGAACTGTCGATACCCTTACAATAATATCTACGGTGAGCCTCTAAATTGTCTATGCTAGTGTAGGGGATGTTGCAAGTGGGACAGACGAAGTTTTCCACGGCGGTCTCCGGCATCGGTCCATTCACGGAACCGCGAGTTTTCAACAGAAGATCCTTGATGATTGAGCTCTCCGGAAGCTCACTGTCTTTCGCTTCTTGAGCGCAACTGTCACTATAACAACGCTTTCTGCTGTTTGACGATTCCTCCGCGGAAGACAGGTTCAACGGCTGCTGTTCGAACGATTGCTTTGTCTCCACTAAGCTCTGCTGTCGATGCATTAGTTTGTGCAGACATGGATCTACTGCGTCGACGATCGCCTGATTGTCCGTGATGATCTTATCGATGTGCTCCTGCAGCTGTTCCGCGTTCGGTTTAACAGAATTCGAAGTAGAGGTGGTCATAGAGGAAGACAAGGAGGAACTGTTGGAAGAACTGGGCGATAAGGAAGACGTTTCGGTGTCACTATTCACGCACTGCAGGGCCGTTCGAGCTTGAAACTTCGGCTTGTAGATTTTGCCGGTCTTTACAGTCTTTACTGCGGCAGTAGACACCGTCGTCGTTGCCGTTGTGGGCGTCGAAGCTGGAGGCGGCGGTGGTGTACCAGTGCCATTACTGGCGCTATCTGACAAACTTATGTCAGAATCTTCAGATACCTGTGAAAAAAACGTATATTATCGCATTAATCGCGTTAATTAAATGTCGAAACATATAGTACTGACAATGAGTTGCTTAATTAGTAAACTAAATTGCTGTTGATTGAATGCAAAAAATTGTAAACGCCTTATTAAAGATTAAACTTAAGATTTGTATTAATTAACAATTACATAGTTAACTCTTTTTAGCAATATCAAGATTTTAGCAGTCTGTTAAATTATTTAAATTTTATTAATTAATAGATTTACCTTCTCTCCTTTCCCCATCTTGTGCGCATGAGAGCGCGATCTGCAATGCTTATACAGATTCGATTTGGTCTTGAAGGAGATTCCGCAGAGCGCGCACGGATACGGCCGTTCGTTCGTGTGCGCCCTGATGTGCTTTTGAAGAACACTCGGCTTGGTCCACGTCATCGGGCAGTAAGGGCACGCGTAACCACTCTTGCGGGACTCGACGGTGGGCTCGACTCCCCCTGCCGGCTCCGGGGAAGGTTCGAGCTTGCTGCCGAGTTCCTTCGACGACTCCTTGCCACTCCCGTCGTCTTCCTTTCGCTTGAGCACCTCACCAGAAACGACGTTGTTTGCCGTGCCCTCCTTCTCGGCGACTTTCGGCGCAACTTCAGTCGTCGCCATCTTCTTGAATTTCTTGTGCAGGTACTTTGGCTCGCCATCATTGTTGTTATTGTTGTTATTGTTGTTGTTGTTATTATTGGTCAGCTGTGGGTCTGTCATCGCCACAGTATGGGTCTCTGCAAACAGCGCGACACAAGGTACTTTTAATCACTGTCGACTGACGGAGTCGGACGAAAAGAAGCGGAGTGAGAAAAAAAGACGAGATTATTGCGCGGTGCTCGGGTGGGCTCTCAGGTGACTCAGATGCGAGAACGGATGTCGTCGTGTACGATGTCCCGTGCTGAGAGGGGAGGTGATTCACGAAGGATTCTCGATACTCTGCGCGAATCGCCGAGACTATTCCGTGAAGCGGACGCACGTGGTGCCGATTAATCCGATTTTAATCTGTCACTGTCTCTTGAGACAGGATGCTACAATGTGATCATTAATGTTGGGGAACATGGGGAAATAATAAACGTTTAAAAAGCCCCCGAAGTAACGGATATCAAATGGCTTTTCGACTACGTACAAAGCGATTACGTGATTACATAACGACGTTAATGACGCGTCGAATTTACAATGACGACGAGTTAGTTCGACACGTGCACGATTGTACATAAGGAAAGTGCTCGAGGTCGTGCCAGGCAAAGTATCACGATGACGCTGATTTGAAAATTCTAGTCCACTGTGTCAATTGCCTTATGACGTTTTCATAAATACATAGACGTTAATGTACTCTCGATGTGGAATAAGAAAATACTGATACTCGTTTGGTATGCGTTCGATTACGTAGCACCGACGATTACGTGACGCATAGAACTGAATTGATTTGTTACGAATAATTGCGTCGAATCACGACACATCAAACGCAACATTATGTTAAAATTACATTAAAAAATACTGTTTCGATTTTTAGATGTTGCCCACGATATCATTACTACACAGAATCGTATATTTTGTAATGTACACATATATTAAAAAATTATGAAAAAAATATAAATTATTACAAATAATGTGAACGTGGCTACATGCTTTTAAGAAAAAATATATTTACTGCATCTCTTAATTTTCAATTTCGCGCCAATCCAGCATCATCGATATTTAATAAAGCAAAAATATAGCACGCTTTGTTTTATTGGATATATTTATATCAGCGGTGGTGCACTTTATTTTCATGCATCATGGCCTTTGGTGGTAGCGGATTTATTTTCGTATTAATTAATTTCGTGGTAAGATCAAGAATATAAAAATATAACATTTTTTTATTCGGATCATACATCACGCGAGAAGAGATATAAAAATATAATAAATACATATACATATAATTTATCATGTATTCTATACAAGGAAAGTAATCGACAGATATTTCGCAGTACACTTTCGTGATCGGGAAAATAGTTGGCCGTGAATAATCGCTAATAATAATCTGTCAATAGATATTTTTCTCCGCAGCGGAGAAATAGCCGAGCCATAGCTAAAACGAGTGATACGGGAAAATACCGGCGATCACATAAGAACTCCGCAAATAATTCAATTAGGAAATTCGATTACGTATCTTGCGGTACGCCAATTCTATTATATTTCGCTCTAATGGACACGCTTTTAAGTACGCGTTATTTTAGGATAATCTTTGTGAGATTAACTTGATTTTTTTATCACATAGCGTGTATGTATTTATCGCAGGATATAGCTTCGATGCTTCTCTTTCAATAATGTTAGATAATCATTGTATATTTATATATAATAGTTCTGATGCAGTGACAAATCGTTGCATTTTATAAGTAATGCTTTTTAATTCTGATAAAATTTTATA
>JAJVSH010000010.1:63687-176103 GCA_021460005.1 Tetramorium alpestre
ATTTAATATCGTTAAATTAATTAAACGATATTAATATATGAACATCGTTTAATAAAATATCGTAACATTTAAGCGGAAATTGATTCAAACGCAATTATCCGCGTGTTCAATATTCAAGGCGCGACAGGTCATCCCCTTGGAATTATACAGCAATGCGAAAGCGGAAGTTGAGGACGGGTTCAGATTCATTTACGTGAATGAGCCAGACTTCTCTGCGCCTGCATTTTCATTTATAAGCGACTGAGGTCTTCCGTGTTTACCATTGGCGCGACTGATCGACGACGAATTATTTACCGTGGAATTATTTAGAAACGTACTATCTCGACATATTTGCCTTTTTTTCTCGATACAATAATTACGCGATTAATCGACGTGTATAGACGTCGATAGTATCGTCGAAATGTCATATTCAGCTGACGTCAATTTCTTCATTACAATTTGAATTTGATACAATCATTAATCTGATATTATCAATACGTATCGTGATTGTATAAAGATATTTCGAAATTAATTCGTATCCATTCTATCAAATATTCAAGTTAGTAGTGAAATTATACACAATTTTCAAAATTATTAGCTTGATATTTATTCAAATTATAACACGTATAATATTTTTATCAAAGGGATTAAAACATCTTTTTTTTCCTCTTGTAAATTTTCTCATTAGTTTTTAAACTTGATACAGGTGATATACATTTTAATCCTTTAGAAACTTTCTACAATATACATTATTATTATTATATATATATGTATATATATGTATAAATTATTCAAAGCGGATATATCTCTTCTCTCTTCTCCGCGTGTTTTAAATTTTCAATTAAGGTCATCGTTGAATTATGAACATTTGCGAGTTTAAAATCCACAATTTCCAGTTCGCAGAAATTTAATTGATTGTCATCGTCTTAGGAACATAATGGTCGATTATAAACAATTAAATTTTATTTCGTTTTAGCGAGTAATATTAGCATTTTGCTTCGTGACAAGTAAATGCAGTCTCATATCAATCGATACTACTAAAATAAAAATATTTAGCAGTAATAAAAATAGATTTGTGACAAATGAATAGTTTCACGAAGAATTTAATATATTTTGCTCACTTCTAATATTATGAGAAAATTTATTGTGATTAAAAAATTGTGATTTAAAAAAATCGCAATCTGTTCTTATTTACCATAAAAAAAACCATAAGCCATTTTCCATAAAAAAAACGAGTTTCACTCCTTTTGCATAATCGCTTGTTTTTACATACTGATTAACATTAGTTCAAATTGCAGAGGCTTATAAAGTCTTTATGAATAATTCTACATATATTCTCTGCTTTTTTCATCTACAACGTTAGCTTCATCATGTCCATCGCTGAAGAATGCACGTCGCTAATCGGGCGTCCGCGTCGTTCCCGCGTATATTTTTATAACTAGCAGAAATCGCTGGCCTTTTCTTGGATGCCACTTTCGCGGCACCGTTCGTCGAAGTACCCGGTAATTTTGGACCGTGCTATTTATACGCGCAAATAAAGTAGAGGGAGAGGATGAGAGAGAGAAGCAGAGAAAGACAAAAAAAGAAGCATGAGAAGCTGGCAGAACGCAAGCCAATCTCGTTTGCCGACGGAGGCATTTCTCGCGGAGAATCACCGCCACGTCCAAACGACGAAACTTACATTTGGCAGCGATTTCCACTCGGAGGAAACCACCATGAAATTTTTTACTCTCATATAAAGCAAAATATACATACATATCAAAATCGAGCGATATAACTTAAGCGTAAAGTGTTTTGCAAAGTTCGTACAATAAACAGAATTTTACGAAAATACATTTTACAGTTTTTGCATTTTCAGCCTCGTATATTTACCGATTTCAATGGATTCTAAATAAACAATAAAATAATTTAATATAATTCTTTATATCGCGACTCATCGTAATATCGCCGATTTATGTTATTCAGTCTAAATCGCATGTTCGACCGATGTGAATACGATAATGGCCGAAGAAAAATCGCGTTAATTGTCCTGCTGCAGCTGTAAAGTTTACGGTGCATACGAGCACAATAAGCCGATTCTCGGATAAAAAAAATTCCTCTCTGAACGAACCGTGGGAGGATACGTATGACGCGACACACACGAGAGATACGTGTGTGTTTCATTAGACTGTCCTCTGGCAGAGATGAATGAAATGACGATGGCGCGTTCTTGCCGGCAAATCAATTCTTATTCACTCTGTTCTATGCTCTACACGCGCAGTATCTACGCGGTATTATCGCCGGATGTTTTATGTGTGGCGGATCGACCTAAAAGTTCG
The DNA here is from genome assembly GCA_021460005.1 of Tetramorium alpestre. Classification (NCBI taxonomy): domain Eukaryota; kingdom Metazoa; phylum Arthropoda; class Insecta; order Hymenoptera; family Formicidae; genus Tetramorium; species Tetramorium alpestre. The sequence continues at coordinate 65,985 of JAJVSH010000010.1, forward strand.
TGCGCAAGGAAACTGAATCATCGGCATCGCCGGTGATATTTTCGCGTTATCGCAAATTTACACAAGGCGTCTATGTGTCGCAGTAGTGCATACACAATACTATTGTTCACTGTAAAGAAGTATGGGTATCTTTATAACAGTAATATACACAATGATGATACATATACTGTATCTCAGCTCAATATTCAATAGTAGATTTTGACTCATATTTTATAAATAATTGCACTATAATTTGTAATTTACATGAGATTAAACGTTAGAGAACTCTTCCAAATTGAGTAGATATAATATTAATTAGGATGAATGTTGAAGAAACATTGTTTTTCCTTCGCGTTTTAAATTGTATCGCGTGTTACGAATCAAAGCTGATAACATTGGTAAACTGAAAAGGGATAAACAGCGAAGAGATTATCATCGAGGGTGTACCGCCCGGAGTTTCGGATTATTCAATTAACGGCCTCTCAAATATTTGCCTGAAATTACAGCTTGTTATTGAAGTTATTCGTGCATTATACGCATATATACTCACGTAAGCTGCCTCGTAACAAATATACTTCGCGAACGCATATGGCAGCGCAATAAATACGGTGAGCTCACATGCACTCGCGGAGTCCGCAGAGCGACGAAATGGGTCACGATACGTTTTGTTTGCATTTCGAGCAAACGTAGATGCAGATTTTGGTCGACACTATACTCGGGTAGTATAAAATACGCTGCAGTTATTTCTCTGCGAATAACGCGCTCCAATTCCGTGGACGCGTTTAATTCCGTGAGAAACTTCAGCGAATTAACATTTAATAGATACTACATTACATTAATTTTTATGTGATTATAGAAAAAGAAAAATCACACTAAGGCAAATTATTTTCTAATTTGTTTCGGAAGACAAAAATGTGTGGAAGAGACAATATAAATATATTTTAGATGAATCTCTAAGTGAAAAATAAACATTTCTTTGTTGAGCTTTTTCAGAATCTCAATTAATATACAATTGTAAGATTTCAATTTATTTCGACATAAAAAAATAAAAGTTGACATGACCTTATCTTGCACTGACGTTTGTTTTTTTTACTATTTTTCATCTAGAATTACATTTAATTGACAAGTACTACAGAATGTCCCGAAAATCGTAACGCGATTTTGCGAAAACCATTTTCGTTTTCAATAAATCCGTTTCTTAATTTTGTTACGAAATGTCACGCATCTCGCAAGAGATCGTCAATCATACCGATAAAGTTCCGAAAATAAAATTCTTCAAAATACAAGAATTAGCTTAAAATAAAATTGCCTCTACCATTTTATTTTAGATCGATCGTTGCCGCGTCAGAGAAGATATGAGATTTTCGACGTACCATTGTGCGCGTAAAGTTAGTTGCGGACTCTCGGCATAAAGTTTTATTTTCGGACTTTTGGTCGACGAGTTTAGCGATCTCGCGCCCACGTCGTCTTCTCCAGTTCAAATAAAATCCCGATATAGAAAGCTAGGCTACGCGAGCTGAGATATTTTATTGATGTATTGGTTATTATTGTGTGCTTGCCCTCTATCTTGATAGCTCGCTCCCTGACCTCGGCCCCCTCTCTCGATGATGCATCAGCAGGCGTACGATAACTCTCATCTCGCCATGTTTGACCAAAAGTAAAATGCAAACCTAAGGTGAAACTATACAATTCATGAAGGACGAACGTATTAAATAAATCGAAAAATGAAACATGACTTCTCTCATTTAAAAATCACGATTGAAACTACATAATAAAAATCAGGGGATCAGGATTGGTAGTCAAGTTTTAACAAGCAACTTTTCTAATCATTTTAACACGAAAATCTGTATAAAAATTAATTAAAATTACATGTTCGATAAGAAAAAAGCATAGGTAGTATTTTAAGATTATTTCAATTTTTTTTTCGTTAAATTATTAAATGGGAAATATGGAGAATTGCAATTTTCGAACTTTACATATGTGTTAGATAAACGGATATGGTAAGAAAGCAAGTCGTAGATATCATTTCGTATGATATTGGCTTAATCCTGAGTGAGAGTTCGAAGAGGCGAAGCGTAAACTCGTACAAACGACCAATTGCAACCTATGAATAGTTCGTTCAGTCTGCCATACGTCGTATAACGTACATCATGCCACCGCACGTTATATAGACCTGACAATTCGTTAATCGTTTTATGCCGGACGCGTCAGACACGTTAAACGCTCGTTCAACTGACCGCGACTTAATCCCGTCATGCCTCAATTTTCGCACGTCTGATTCTTTATTAATGCTCTACCGTTTAAAGCCTTCAAAATTTTATCTCGGTTATATCTTTCGTCTCGATATGTTGCAAAAAATTCGATAAATCATACGTCATCAACGAATCCTGACAACTTTAACTGCCGCGTTAAAAATTTGCGATTAGTCTCATTATTCTAATAATAATTTTCACATTCCGTTTCAATTACGTTGACTTTTAAGTCGGGATATTTTCATTAGATTTTAATCGTTTTTTTTTTTAATTTGTTTCTGCTTTGTTATCAGTTATTTACATTTTAATCGCGCTAGACTTGATTTATGCGTAGTACGTAATTTATCAATCGCGCGTAATGCATAGTTAAGCAGGAAAACGCGACTTGTCGATTAATTATCGCGCGAAACATAAGAAGTCCGTGTAGCTCGTTCTTATCTGGCTCAATTGATAAACGGGAAATCAGGCCTGAATGGCATTGCACCATTCGCGTGTGTTATTATACAACAACGACGTCGGCCTCTCCGCACCTGTATACGAAGTCAGCGAATGCTCGGAATTCCGTCGTACGTGAATCAATGGTGTCGAGAGCGTTATCGAACACCAGATTGCGGAAACCGGCTATGAGGTTTCGTGACTTTCGCCGGCGAGAGATCGCCGATCCTCCCTCCTCTCTCCCCCGACCGTATTCCTCGCATCGAGGAAGAGGCGAGATAATTTTGGCGATGCAGTGGACTTTTATATATTTAACGTGACGAATTCGGCGCGAATCCTTCGACACGTAAGAGAAAGGAACGCGTGCCGAAGCATCGAGACATCTTATTGCTTCTGAATCAGACTCCGGATCAGTTCTTCGTTCGTTCATTAATTCCGCTTAAATTTATAACTGTTCGTTCCTTTTCTGTTGACAGACTCAAGTTTGACCGATGCGATAATCGATAACGGGAGAATATTGCTTTTTGTGGACTGTTGTTTTCCGATATATCCGATGCAGCGTTAGTAGTTTTGTTTGTTAATAGCGTTTTAACGTATGAAAACAGCATATTTAATATCACATTTATCGTGGTTACACCGCCAGATTGTGTGTATGCCAGATATACGAATATGTTGTCCAATTAACGTCCACTCAATGCAATATTTCGCGTAAATCAAATCAGCGATGCGCAGTATTTCTCTTACGTAAATTATTTGGAAACCGATCTCTTTTATCGCATTGAAATATATTTATTATATAGGTTTTAATATTTGCGGATATATTTGTACAATGCAGAATTGATTTAAATGTGCAAAATTCCAATAATTGATAAAACTTAAATAATTAACACACATTGCTTTTAATTGATTATAAACTGTCGTTTTTCCATCTAAAATATTGGAATCATCATCGAATCAACGATTGCTATCGCGGGCTGCAATAGTCCTGTGAAAATTAGATCACATCAGAAGTATCGCTCGGAAGCAAGGTTGGGAAACACTGGCGTATCGCGTAGCGGGTCTGTGCTGTGCGGCGCGGCGGCCAAGCGCGCGTCGTTGCACCGGATGAACTCTCCGATCGTGCGGCGGTCGCTGCCGCTGCCGTCGCCACCGCCTCTCCTCGTCTGACTGTATGCTCGCCGTGCACGCGGCGACGGTCTCTCGAGGTTGTGCGGTGCTGCCATCGGCGAGAAAGCGGGAGATTCCCGCGATGTACAAGTGAGTCACGCGCGCAACCCGAGCCACCGCCACCGCCACCGCCGCCGTCGCCGCCGCCGCCGTCGCCGCGTGCGTCTGACGAAGAAGCGGCATTCCCTGGTCCCTCCTTCCCCCGCGCCCATCAGCCGCCTGCTTGCGTCTGACGGAGCAACTCTCTCCCCTACCGTCGGCCTTCGCACGGCCACCACTGACGCACACACGCGAACGGTCTCGCTCGCGCGCTCGGGGATTCCGCTCGACACTCTGCGCGCGCGCTACCGCACTCCGCGCGATAGTCCCCCACCGCGCGCGCCGCGCCGGCGGAGACTCGACCGACTCGACTCACTCGACACGAATCCACGCCGTTCCGCTCGCTCGCGCGCTGCCGGTGAACGGGTGATTGGGTCACGCACCCCGCCGTGCGTCTACGTGTCCTAGGACGTTCACGGCCGCCTATCCACGGAATCCCTCCTTTCCCTTCCCTCTCCAGTGCTTCCCAAAGAAAGGAGACTCTCTTCGAGACTCAAAGACTGATGATACGAACGGACGGTTTTTCCTCCCTTCGCACGTACGCCCACTTTCGCGCGCATGCCACGCACACATTCTTTCTCTACAATTTTTTAATTTTGTTCTCGATTTCTCAATTTTATTTTATATTCCTCCGTATTAAAAATAATAATGCCCGTAATGCCCGTGTAAAGTTTAATTGCTGTAAAATATTGTCAAGTTTTTATTCGATTATACATACATTTGCGAATCAGCGATCGAGATTTTAATCTTGTTTTCTTTATCCTTGCGCGCTTTGTCTTAATCGACACAACTTTGATAAGAATGTGATAATTTACTAGTAAAAAATAGTGTAAAATAGCCGCAATACTCTAGATTTTACTTGAAACGACTTGATTGAGTCATTCGAGTATCACTGTGTATCGGTCGTGTAAACAATATGACTTCATATTTACCTTCCAATTCGTTTAATTAGATTCTATCACTGACGAGTGCGCCGTTATCGCTAATTGCTGCTTTCATGTATGCCTATGACGCACAGCATAAATCTAATAGCGAATTCTTCGTATTCGAACGACGTCTCATTACAAATACTACGACACACCTCTATGAATTGCAAATTCACCGAAGATCATCAATCGGCAATCCGTGTGAGAGCGGACATTTAACGCATATCGCGAACGTTTCTGAAAATTAGGACGAATGTTTACCGAGTAAGTAACGTAATTCTTCCGGTTTCGACGCGAGTGACTCTGCTACATTCCACATTTCTTGTGGTTTCCTTTCCGCGAAAACAAACGTGCAAGAAGCGATTATTAATGGCCAGTTGGAGAACAACGCGATAAGGTTCGCCACAATTAAACGTGGTAGTCTCAATTGCTGATCTTCGCGTCACGATCGATGTGGAACGCGATACGTTATATTATAACTGTATTTCTTTGATTTGATGTCTGCCGTCAATTTACCGCATGTCAAAGTCGGGATTCTCGTTTAGCTTGAAATTGATGACGTCGATTTAAATCTTATTGCTAGTGGGCGAGATTAAATATAAATTAATACTCTGCGGGCGATTCACTGTTATAAAAAATGATTTCAAGGATGAATTTCCTTAATAAAGATCGATTTCTTTTGTAGAAAGTCATGTCTCGTTATGCATTGTCACCATTCATAAAGTAGTATATGTGTGTGTGTACAGGTTGACGAAATTATCACACCATTCGTTCGAAGAAGAAGGAGTCAAGTTCGAGAGATCACGTGGTGGCGATTAAGAACCTGACAATGAGAATACGCCTGGCGAGAATGGGTGAGTGTCGTACAATCCTTTTAAGCTTATTACAAGACCGTAACGGGTTTATAGTATCGCCGAGTGAGCGTAATGAAGTTCGGTGGATTTACGATGGGGGTGCACGGACAGTTAAAATAAATTTAGATAGCGAGTAAAGTAAATTCCATTGTATCACGCGCGACCGCCGCCTTTTGCGAGATATTTTAACCCGCGGATGTTTGCGCCACGAAACACGAATTTTCCATTTGATCTCGTAATTCCATTTTGGAAATACCGAATATCACTGACATCAATTATACTCTCCAAAACTCATACAGCTTGATTTAAGGCAGCAAGAATTTAGCATTTGCGCATCAAAAAATACGCATTTGTGCATTTCTAGTTGTCGGAGATAAATTGTTAAGACGATTAAATATTGACAATAAAAAATTTTTAAGCGCAACGCGTTTATGAATTCAACATTTTGCGTCATTTTATGTAACGTTTTTGCGCTTTGTGTAACTGACGCATTAATTGCGTCAGAGAAATAAGTTTTCTCTAATTGTAAGTCATGCAATTCGCAAGAAGCCAAGCAAACAAATCGATGGTAAAAAGCGATTCCGCGAAAGGTGTCAATTGTCAACGGTGATCTCTTCCGCATAATGCATACTGTCGCGACATATCGAATTCCTTTGAAAGATTTACGCAGCACGAGAATTCCACGCGAGCAATCAATCGAGATTCTTGTCGGCGAATAAGATCCATCCTGATGTCCATATTTGTATAAAAGGAGGTATTCCGGTAGACCGGGAGAATTTCTCTTACATTCGAGTTACTGTATTTTGTTCAAGGTATCTGAAATGGAGATATCATAGCGAACTGATAGTAGCGAAGTTATCGCAATGTTATCTACGCAATCGATACTCTTGTAATTAAAAACTTTTATGATCATAATTGTGTTTACGTGTGTTGTTGTATGTACGTTGTGCATTATATATGTGACAATTGCTACTATATTCGTAACTATTTTTCACGTTTATAAGAAAAGTAATGTAAAAAGATTTTCAATCATTTTCGTTATAATGTCTTTTTACACGTTTATTATTTTTATAATTTTCTTCTTAATTGAAACTTTCGAGAGCACATCAATAACGCTACTTTAGAAATAAATATTAATTACAATCACTTGTTACTTGAATCATTTCAAGGTACGAAAGTACACGTTTACAGAAATATAAATCTCTTTCATTCTATGTTTCTTTAACTTGTTTCACGGACTTGTACTATCATCTTCGCGTGCTATTGTTTACACACAAAACAGCCGCCAAGTTCATCGCGTGTTTATGCTTGTTTCAAAGAAATCTTAAGCAATAGCGACTCATTCTCTTATTCTGTTCCGTTTTCATTATACAAGCACTACTCTTCGCGGACAAGAAATGGGTCCTCGAAATTAAAACAATGTCTCCTAGATGAATAGCCTTCTCCGACTCAGTTATTTATTTTAAGGGCTCATTGTTCTAACACGAATCGTACTATTTGCGCCAAGACCGAGCGATTTCGAGAATGGATTTTGCATAGCATTAGAATTAGTGCTCTCCGATAGAAATAACTGTGAGTAGAGTCACACGCGCTGCAAGTCTGAATCTCGAGTTTGCACAACTACGGCACGGGAGTCCCTTCCACGAATAGACGACAAATCGAGAGAAATTCCGACGATCCCACTCGCAGTGCGGCTCGATTCCAGCTTTATACGGCTTGGCCGTAGGTCGCTGCCGCTTCGTCGCCGTGTCACCGTCGCTATAGGCATAGAGAGACGCGGCGTCTTATACTCCGCGGAGCTCACTCGCTCTCCGTGTCTTCTCGGCGTAGCATGAAAATAGCCCAGCGTACTTGGAATATCGCGTGGCCTACACGCTAAGCATGCTAAAACGGCGTCGTCCAACGCCGCTCGACCAACGGATGTTGCGTGCATGCGTGAGCGCGGAGCGATTACTCGTAGAAGCATGCCCATCGGTGTTTGATTATTAGAAAATATTGAAAAACATTCTTTGAACACTTTAACGCCTTTATTCACGCGTTTAGATACGATACTCGCAAGGCGAATATCAATTTTGAAAAAGACATGTTTTTATGATATTTTTTGAGTTATTAATAAACAAGAGAAATAAGTGAGAATTAAATAGTTTAAATGATTCGTGAATAAAACTTTTTTGAAGAAAAAACGAAGAAATTCATTTATGATAATCAAATTATATTTTTTATAATTCCTATAATATGTAAGACACAATAACGTTGCTACTTTAGTTTTTGTTCTAAATTCAAAAAATGTTTTTACGATTGCCTACTATATTTAAATGAATTAAGTCATTATATTTACTGGGGGAAATCCCTACAAAGAAGAATTATTCGGACTAAAGTAGAAAAGGCGGAGAAAAAAAGAAAGGGAAAAGTTTATAATTTCACTGAACGCGTTCGAAAATTGTTTTCCCGCCATCTACTCGCTCTGCAACTTTGTCGTGCCTATCTCTCTCGAAGTTCACATGTACTTGTTTGACCAGAGGTGGTCGACCAGCGATACTGGAGAAATACCGACCAGTGGTTAATTATAACTTGCGGGTTATTTACGGCTTTAATTTGCGTGCCGATTCTTCACTGTCTAACGGATGTTTTGAAATTGCTTCTTTTCAATCAGACTTTCATTGAGTGAAATTTCACGATCAACTTTTTCAAAAAATCTATTAAAAATATAAATATAAATATAATGTAAATATAAATATAAATATAATGAATCCAAAGAATTGTTCATACAATAATTGTTATTTCTCTTCATCGATCCACTTGCTATCATTGTGTCAGATTTTTTAATGTAAAAATTTTGTTTTTCTACAAATAGGAAATATCGTTTCTCACGTGTTGATTTAGTGAGTTAAAAATAAAACGCGATTGCTGGTCTAAAGACTAGCTAAGACTGCGTTGTATTTTCAAGGATAGAAACATTAGTCAGCGGTGATAATGTTAAACGATTGCTGTCATTATCTGTGTATTTCCCTCTCTTTTTACCGGAAAATTTTACAGCATGACAAAAACGCTTTTCAAGCGAAGACGTACACAGGATGTGTACGTATAGGTATAGGGATCACATACGCGCACGCAAGATTGAAGGCCGAAATTACTATCGTATACGCGATGCTCGCACGCGGTCCGGTTTGTAAAAAGAAGAGGGGAGAGAACGAATAGAGGAGGCCAGCAATGCTGACGGAAGACTTGACGTAACGACCGCAGCATCCCTCGTAAATTTTTACAACGCGATCGTAACACTGTTCACAATGTACGAAACTGGTCAGAAAAGAATCCAATCTTCTCTCTCTTTCTCTTCTTTTCTTTTTCTCTCTTATGATCGTTCGGCTTTCCGAGTATCGCGAAAACACGTCGGTGTATCGAGGTGATGAGACCGCAGAGAAGGAAGGGAGCGACCGAAAAAGGAGAACGAAATAGCGAGCGTCGAGAGAGAGAGAGAGAGAGAGAGAGAGAGAGAGAGGAGAAAAAGAAAGACAGAGGCAACGGAGTGACGAACCAGGAGAGAAGAATCGGGATCGGAGAGCACGGCTACAAAGTGCGAGAGAAGAGGAGAAAGAGAAAGAGAGAGATGGATAAGGAACAAGGAGGGAGAAAGAGAGAGAGAGAGAGAGACAGAGGCACTGTTGTCGCATCATATCTCGCGAGTATACGGGGTCAGAGGAAAAGAGGGACAACAAACATGCCGCGCGGAGAGTGACGGCGGGACGAGAGAGCAGGAGGAGGGGACTGGTAGTGAGGGGGCCGCGGAAGAGAAGGACGCGGCGGGGAGGGAAACTACGGGGAGACTCATGGTTCACCTGTCGTCATGGCAACGCCGCTTCGCCGCTCACTTGTTACTCCATCGGCATAGCTCGGTCCTCGGCGGCGGTCCTCTCGCAGCCTCCGCAGAAATACGAACACGAGTCACGATCCATCGCGTGGGACAGAGAGCGAGCCGACGCCTCCTTTCCGATGGGCGAGCGCTCGCTTGCTTGCTGGAGGCGCGATCTCTCTGCCTCGCCGAGGATCGACGGGGATCCTCTTTCCTTTTTTCCCAACGGACACGGACGGAAAAGGAGAAAAAGTGTCGCGCGCGCGTGTGAGAGACACGGGATCACCCTCTCTCGCGTTCCACCACTACAATACGCACTATAGGAATTATCACAGAAGAAACACGCACTCCACCGCGAGATATTTATATATATATATATATATATGTATGTGTGTTCTCGTCGTCCTCTCCTCTCCCGTTGTTCCCTCTTTCACCCACGGAGAAACGTAGAATTCGAACGTATCACAGAAACGCGGAGGTGGGGAAAAAGTGAGCACAACATCCACCCTTCTCTTCTCCGATTCGTTTTACTCGCTCCGTCCTCCCGCCACGTACTTAAGCCGAAGTCATTCTTCTATTTTAAGCTCCGCACTTGCCTCGTCCGTCGTATATCCTCTCTCTTTCTCTCTCTCTTTCTCCCTCCTGCTGGCACCGCGAGCCAGTCGTACGCACGCACGCACGCACGCACGCACGCACCGAGCGATATTCACACACTCACCCGCGATCTCTCGCGCTATATACGGTGTACGCGCGCGATTTCTCGCTTCTCGTTATCCACTTACTACGAGCGCGTCAATCTGTTTGCTATGCAAATCCCGTCCGACCGGCGCGCTGACGACGATAACGACAGCGAGCGATAGCTCCGAATCGGCAGCCCCGAGGACTCGACGGATATGATATCTCTCTCTCGTTAGCGCACGCGGCCGCGCGCGGTTAGTCATTGCCCGCCGACGAGCGACATACGTAGAAAAAGTGTAATCTGCCGCCCGCGCGCACCGCGGATTCCACGGGGGTATCCTCGTCCCCTCCACTGGTACACGAGGTACAGCCTCGACGACGACGACGACGGCAATGACGACGACGAGGAGCAAACTATCGCACCACCAGACCGCTACTACCGCGCGGTCACCACTACCACCGCCGCTGCTACCATCGCCGGCGATCGCGGCACTGCCGTGTCGCGTCGCGTCGGGGACGCGTAAACGTATCGCGCGCGCGGCGAGAAACTCCGACCGCGAATTCCCCCGGCGGCGGTCTCACTCGCACGGTGACGTCATTGGCGCCTAAACGCGTCGCCGTGGATCGCGGGCGACGGCGGGGGCACACGCGCGTCTCTCACGCGCGTTCTCCACTCCTCGGGCCTCCCTCTCCCCGCCGAGAGATCGGTAGCGCGGCTTCTTCGATGCCGATCTATCGACGCGACGCGGCGACCTCGTTTAACTGCAGAGATCGACGGCGACCCGTTTGACGCCTCGATCTCCAACGTCCAGCGTACAGAGTACTTTCGTCTCGCCTCTGCCTCACGATGATGATCCACGATCGATCGGCGCACCTCTCGCTGTCCTCGTGGCCGCCCTCGTACGCGCCGCGTGATAGTACGTCACTCCTGCTCCATTCATCAAACGGTAGAAAAGGCGAATATCGGCTCGATCAGCGACGCGACTCCTCATCGATCTACCGCGCTACCGATCGACACTTTCAGCGTGTTCTCCATCCGAATATAACACACTGGCGAATCCCTCGGCTTCTCGGTGATTCTTCAGAGGTTTTTTTTCCCCTCGCCGATATAGAGTCGACGTGCTTCACGCGTTTCCCTCGTGTAACGACCGGTGTTGAAGTCACGCTTTCTCGCTTTCGATCCCGATCGATCGGAATTCCCTCGGATTCTCCTCCTTTTTGAAAATCTTCCGGTATCGCGGCTTTATATGGTCCCTCCACGTTTTCCAGACAAGATCGCTCGCGATCCTTGCTCAAATCGCGCACTTTTCCACCTTTTCACCCTCGCTCTCGATCGCGCTCGATCCTCTCCTCCGGCGCGATTTCGAGTCACTCCCGCTAAAATCTCGCTCGTTGCCGCAGTTGGAATTGGCGCGCGAAAGTCGATTTTTCCCCGACAACCGATCACCTCCGGTTTCTCTCTGACGTTTCTTTTTCCCCCCCGTGCGCGGGTCTCTCCGTCTCACCCGCGTCGTTGTCAACAAGTGATTCCCCGAACGTGAAGCGGTCGACACACTACGCACGATCCACGGGTGTCGCGTTGCGGTGTCGCGCGCCGCACGACGCTACGCACCTCCTCACGGCGTTGTTATTGTTGCGTAACTGGCGGGCCCCGTGTAGCTGGCTGGCTCCGCAGCCGCGCCGCGAGACAGAGTGTATGGAGTAGTGGCCGGGAGGAGAGGAGCGAGGAGAAGGGAAGAGAGAAGGAGCAAGGAGGACGGTGACGAGGAAGCGAGAGAGAGAGAGAGAGAGAGGGAGAGAGAGAAGGACGGAGGAGAGGGTCGGAGGGCGAGGTAGCCCCGTGGGTGAGCCAGTAGGCGAATACGCAACGAGAGAGAGAGCGTGCGAGCGGTGCGCCGTCTGGCGTGCTTGGCGACAGTCTACCTACTGCCTTCCGAGAACCACGAGGCGATTCCGTGTATCGAACGCGCACCGAGGGCCGTCGAGGATGGGAGAGTAGGGGAGACGGGATCGGCGCACGATCCTCTAGTAGGGAGTTAGCACCGGGGAGCGCGAGGGACGAAGGGACGAGGCGAGTAAATATGAGAAAGCCCAAGCGACCCCGAGAGGGAAGGAGAGAGAGATAGCGATGAAGCGGGAGAAGAGAGCCTCAGACACGAGTCTCTCGGCTCTCCTCAGGGACGCAGATATGCCCCGCGCGCCGCCGCGCCGTTCTCTCTCACGTGTATGAGCACCACGGAGAATCGGCGCGTTACACGTCATATTGGAAGACGATGATGAGGGTTTTAACCGTGGCCTTGCCGTCGTCAACGGCGGAACCGCGCGCGAAATGGAAAATCTCCCGTGAAATCGTCACGTGAGCGCCGAGCTGGTTCGTGGATTTTCCATTTTGCTGTTTTCTTTTCTACTTTTGTATCTACTTTTAATTAAAACAGGATTATCCCAAGAATTTCAATGAGCAACTGCAAGTCCCCCTCTTTTCCTCTCTTTCGCACGAGTCGCCGATTCAAGAGTTGATCGTTCCTCGCGTTAGCGTTCCGTGCGAAACGCATTCCTTCGTTTAAACTCGCCGGCCGTTTCGCAAGAAGCGGAGATAAATCGATCGCGAGATCGTTCGAGTGCTCCTTTCTTCCTGATCAATTCACGTCTCTCGATTTGCCGATTTACATTTACAACCGCACGTACAATCTCGATGCAACCTGTTTCCGCGCACTGCGGTGTAACGTTACCTGTTTGTAAAACCCTCTCCGCTCCCCTCCGCCGCCGAGACTCCATTCAAACGCCGAGATTAGCGACTGCGGCCGATTTCCAATTTTAATCATCGTCGGAACCCGCTTCGCGCGGCCGGCGAGCCAACATCGTTGGCGGATTAGAGAGCGTGCTTTTTGAGATATTCAGTCTCTTTGGCGACGGCACCCAAACAAAACGCTATAAATAAAGCCGTGAAAATAGAGGAGCGGGACGCCCCAGACGAAGAAATAGGGACCCGCGCGCGTTAATCTGCCTTATCTATTCCGGATCGCTAACAGCCAAGGGCAGACGGGGGTCTCTTCCTCCGTTTTTACCGCCGTCACGGTTATGTTTCATACCGTTCCGAGGAGCGCACCGGGAAGGGAGTCCCCGCTGTTATCTGCCAACTACGTACAAAGCTCTCCACCCGGAAGGACAGCTGGTCTTCGAGGAACCAAGCTCCCCGAGGAAAGTTGTCAAAGGATACACACTCATACAAAGAATAATACCAACTTTTTAGAAATGTTAAAGTATTCTCGGATTTTCTGCGTTTTATTCTATTCGTAAAAACGTTCCAAGTATTTACACATTTACAGATTGCCATTCGGGGAATACATGAAATCTTGTGAAAGCATTCGCTGAGATGAATTTGTCTTTTCAAAAGTCTTTCGTAATCTTCAAGCTGTATAAAAAACAAGTGTATGTTTGGAGAGATATATTTTAAGTAATATGTGTTTATATTCGGATTTTTCCACATGCAGAATAACATTATATGAAATGCATTATGAATTTTAAGGTTAACATTTCGCGTTCGCGTTTGTAAATCACATGCCGTCAGTGCCTAACGGTATTCGCGTTACGAAATTATTGGGAGGTGTGTGATTCGGCGATACCATCTGTGAATTTTCGTTTGACCTCCGTTGCAATTAGCGGTTAATACGATACACAGTTATGGCGATTCGTCATTCAAGGACAATCAGACGGAGGTAAAATTAACGATTCCGTCGCGCGGAGCATGAAAGAGTCTCCGCCACACATTGCGAGCGTTCATCGATCGTATCTGAAACGCAACACCGTCATCGTTCTCACGCACACGCGCCTCATAATCGTGGGCGATCATCGACTGCGCAATATCGTGTGCAACAAGTTACTTTTGTTAACTGGACGTAGGAAGAAGACAGCCAATATAAAATTGAATCAAATCCGCTTTCACGCTTATATGTATGTATATATATACACATATATATATATCTGGATAAAACAATATTCGGCAACAAATAACTAGGACACGAAACATATTGAAACATATACAACCGTTTATTGTTTTAGATAAATCTTCTATAAAATATATATGTAGTTTTCCAATGCATTTATTTTCGAAAAATAGCACGCCACGATTTTTCCAGTAGTAGCTACGTACGATTGAAATGTCGAAAGCACGAGTGGCAAACGGGATTTTGGCATACGAGTGTTGAGGTAAAAAAAAAGCGGGACGAATCGAATTTTGCCAAAAGTGGACTTGACCCGATTGTATTTGTGGACTACGCTTCAGTCGATCCTGCAGCGTGTCCCGTTGTGGAACGGGCGTGACAGGATAACGAAATGCGGATACACAAATACAAATCTGAATATGAATTTATCGGTCCGTTATGGAGCGTCAATCGGCTGGTCTTTAGGGTGCAGCGAATTGCACCGATGCGAACGGCCCTTTCGAGCGCGGCTGGCCGACGTGATTATTATTGAGCGACAACAAAGGCAGACTAATTGGCACGAGGCGCGCAACGTGTGCTCGCCCAGGACGGATGGTTATTATTGCGAGAGCCCGGTAATTAAGGCGAAAGAATACAAATTGCGGCGGTTGCGAGCGGTGCTATTAGCGCGAGTTCGGCGCTACGAATGATACGATTAGCGGAATACATTCCGGATACACCACCGCTCTCTCACCAGCCCGTTTTCGCGAAAGGCATTTAACGAACTTTATTCATGGTATCGCCGACTCGTAACAATCGAGCTATTTACCCGTCGACCTGTAATCGGCGGAATGCGATGCGTTATCGGCTGCCTGCAATATTAATTGCAGAATAAAATGAAATAAAAGTAAATATGAAATAGAGAAAGAGATTCCAGAGGAATCCTGGATAGTAGGACCTGGAAGTAGGACGAGAAAATTCTCTCCACACGAGAATTAATATGCTCATTTCAAGAGTAAAATGGATTTAGACATGCACTTTGACATTAATCGTTTTTATTGCATATAATTTCAATGATGTTATACTTTCTATGAATTTTTACTTCATTATATATTTAGCTTGAAAAAAATGTTGAAACGTTAAAAAAAGTAAAAATGTTAAAAAATGAAACTTACGCGCATGACCTATTCCGAGTACATTTTCACGCTTTAACATATGAACATTTTTTTATATTCTTTCCTTTTGACCTTATTTGATACATATTTTTCTATACGTGATGGTATACATAGTATACGTGAGATTATAATATGAGATATACGTGTCTTTGATTTATTCAAATAAAAAAGACTAGAGAGTTTATGTTTATAAAACAATAACTAGATCAAATTAATACATGAATACATAATTGTAAAATAAATTCAAAATACACGTTTCTGAGTGACATTTTTACTTCGCTTTTTTCTCTATTTTTCGCGCAGTTATTCGTTGTAATTCGCTTTTTTATTGATCACTTTGTCACTGCTGAGTTATTACAAGCATTTTGATAGTCAAACTAATTTTTTCACGAAATTACCTGAAGAAACATATTTTAGTATCCAATACTCTTGACAGGAAAGTGTGGGACAGTGTGTAGTCCAGTTTTTTATAGACCGTCATTTTTAGTTTTCATTTATAATGCACAAATAATAAGTGTCTCTTAACTTTGCTTGGGAAAATCAACTTCTATCCCAAGCATCTTATTACACTCACAATCTTTGCTTAGAGTTCTTTCGGAACTGAATTGACGTCGAAATAATTATCAAACATGTACCATATCAAGGTTCAATATTAGTACACTGCTGTAGGGAAAAGAAAAGAAAGATTTTGACCATTAGCGATTGTTGAACGTCAGTGACGTCGAGCGACACGTCATTGGATGCAAGTCGGCAATAGCAGACTCGAAGTAAGCGGCAGGCAAGCGAACGAACGAACGGAGGCGGGCAGCAACCAGTTGGGTGCAGTAAGAAACCTTAGGCCTGTTCCCCCGCCGGAGTTCCGGAGAAGCCCGGATTGTTGTTCCCCCGAGATGACGAGACATTCCACGAACTGCTTCACCACCACTTTTCGCCCTGCTATTCTCCTCTGCTCTCGCTATGCCGAGCTATCGGCCTCTCTCTCTTCCTCGCTTCCTCCTAAGGTGATTCCGGCTTGCTCCTTCTTTTCCCAACGTCACTCCGTAGGATATTCCGTCTCGGACGTACTACTATGAATCCGCTTCGTCACATAGCAGTCACGCACACCATGAGAAGGATCGGTCGTGTCGTAAAAAAGAACAAGAGAGGAAGATAGAAGAGACAGAAAGAATGAAAGGGAGAGTCACGAGGGCTCGCGTCCATAGGACGAATTCATACTTTTTATTTATTTTTTCACGGATGTGAAAAAATATTAGAGTTATGTATTTAAGATATGTATTTGGATGTCTGCAGAATTCCGTTTTAACGGTTGTCTTTTTCTGGAAACGTTCATTGGTTTCTCGGTTTTGTCTTGTTATTCACCCACGTAAAGTTTTTCACTTTCGTCTCTTCTTGCAGCGGTAATACTTACGGATTGCGTGCAAGAAATACGCAGTGTCAGGATTCGTGTACGTCGCGTGAATGCATCACCTACGCGACGCATCGCGGCATTCTCTAGCGCATAAAAGCGCTGAGGAGCATCGCGAGAAGAAGGTCGAATCATATTTCGTACGGTCTTCATTTCCGTCATCAAAAGTCACGCGCCAGGATATATAACGAAAATAAAGTATGAAATTTCAATATGAAATAATTAATAATTGCAACTCAAGCGAAAAGTATAATTTGTTCCGATTGTAAGATTAAAATTAACTATTTCGCCTCAACGAAATTTCAAGCGAAACGGCCTTCGTCGTTCTCAATGTATGCTCCGGGAAGCGGAATCCTCGTGCTATCGACGTTCTCGCTTTTCCTTTTCTTTCCTTTGAGCTGGAGCCGAGCGCTCGGCGCCGTTTGCGGTGGGGGTCAAAGGCGCAACGGCGAGCGAGGACGTTTTACTTAAGGTCACTGTGTTAACCGTGCCGCGAGGATTTCATTAACGCCTCGATCGCGACCAGCCGGCGCGCGCGGATGGGGAAGGACGGCGTTCTCGGAGCACTTAATAGAACAGGCGAATAGCCTCGGCTTGTCGAGGTATCCGTTCGATATGAACGCCTCGGTGAGCGACGCAGCGTGTGCCGTGAGAGCTATGCAGCGGAATGCAACGACAAAGATGTATCTGCGCCCTTCCAAATTCTCAAGGCGAAAGGGAGGGGTTTCACTGATTGTATTAAAACCACTGATTGTATTAGCAATAAGCCCAAACACATTGGAAACCCTGGAAACGCGAACGAATCCTAGTGGTTCTTTTTTTCCTTTACCGAAACATTCATACGACGCTAAATATCGAGCTCTCGCGCACCTTTATCCTAATGTTTGAATATTTTATAGTCTTGCATTTTCCACCGAGTAGACCCTTTTTCGCTTGAAAAGGCAACGAACGGCTCGTTTGCGAAATGGATTTCATCAAATGTTTGGTATAGCGTGCACGTGGCAAATAACGACGCGACGCAATATTGTGAAACGAGCGAGCGAGGCGTAGCAGAAATCCGATCGCAAAAGCGAGATCGCATGCGCGTGCAGGAGGTCAGAGCTGGCGGAAAAGTCGCCGTTGCCGGCTGGATTTATCGGTCATGCCGATTCATCGAAATATCGCCGTCGGTGTCACGGTATTTTTGATACTCCGGCGAAGACGTCTCGTGCGTTGATCATGAAAGTAAAAAAAATTTAGATATTAACTTCTGTTATCACTTATTTATATTTTGTTTATGTTTTTGTCTCGCTTACTCATGATTTGTCATATTTTGCGCTTTTTTCTACTCTTTACGTAGATACATACGTGAGAAAAAAGAGGGTTCTAGGAGAAGGAAGAAAGGGTTACGTTGTATTAAGCGAAATATTTCTATATTCTTAAAAAGAAAGATAAATATATTACTTCGTTATAATATCGTCAATATGTGTAATCGTCAGACGGTTATCACGCGACCTCTCATTTCATGCCGGAGGATTATATGGTTCGATGTAACGGCAATATTCCTGGCGATTATACGGTCACGCATGATTGCCTCGTATGCCTGAATGACGATACCTCACCCGAGATTCTCCCGGAAGCGAATCGCATACGGTGATAACGTGAAAAGCCTGCCACGCGTAGAAACACGAGCGAGTTATCTCAAACAAGCTAGTACGGAAGTTCCATGAATCAGTGATAACGACTGCAGAAAGTTTCTAGTTTAGATTTCTTTGCTTCAGAATGTTGTTAGGAGATCTCGGAATATGCTTAAGTTTTCAGTGGAATATAAGGTCAAATTTAATCAGCAATTATGGCAGATAGCCGAATTCGGGGTAATTTTCACGATCTTCACGTCTTTATTTTTGTAACATCCTGAATCACTTGATATTAAACGATTAATACTAGGTTAATGTTAGATAATACAAAGTGTCGTTGTCATATCAATCTTCAGTTTGACTCGATAAGTCAAATAAGTATAACTGAAATAACTTTGATCATATTCTCTGCGCTATCCTCAAGCCAACAGAAATTAAATTTGTAATTTAAGTCCGGTGAAATTCGAAGTTATGGAAATGTCGGAAATTGAAAGTCATCTTTTAGCTTTAGCATATCATATTTTTCACTTTTAATTTGACATGCTAATATTTATCTGTCTTTCATCTTTCCAACGCGCGCTTTCCAATTATCGATTTTATTCAAGCTATAAATAAGTAAGTCGATGAAACCGATCATCCTGATTTATCAGCGAATTATAATATATAATTCAGCAAGACTCAAATTTCCAATACTTTGGACGAAATAATGCCGACGGCTCGGATAGTTTCGCATGTGTATCCGAACGATTTGTCAGACTTATTCGAGATCTGGCAGAAAGGAGCGCGAGGCTCGTCAGGATGCTGAGAATGGTGGCATGGATATACAGCTTCCGCGGCGAGATGGAAATATCCGTGGAATTCTCGTTGTCCCCGGAATGTCCGTATTAAGAGTTCGTGGCCGACGTCGTGTCTGGACTTCTGACGTGCGCTAAGATAAGGCGAGCTTCCTCAAGCGTTCGTTCTTACGTAAGCGGCGTCGACGGAGCGTTATATTGCTACCGTTTACGTCGGCACATAATGTTAAACAAAATCGCATAGTCTGAGCATGACACTTTCATGTCGACGAGAAGCTTGAAGCGGGAACGCGCAGGTGTTACGAATTTCCCTCTTTCTCTCCTTTCTTTTGTCTTTCTTATATGAAACTGTTGCGCGCACCTGTCGATCTCGGCAGCGTCCTTAAGGAATTCCTGTGGAACGACAGAAAGTCGCTGTCTCGCGCAACGCTCAAAGGTTGTAGTAATATATCTACTTTAATTGATATTATGCAAAAACCAATTAACCTACACAAAATTAAAAGAAATGAGATATACGCGCAACTGAAACGTTTGAGTAAAATCCTATATGTTAAATATTAATAATGATTTATTCAGAATGTATAATATAAATTTATGTTTTCTGAATCTGAATTCTGAATTTTGAGTGATGTTATTTGTATCAAACATGAAACAATTATGATGATTTAACGAGTCAGTGCCATTCTTCATATATTTTTAATTAATGTAGCTCTAAATTATCTTTATAAACATAAAATACTCTTCTTACTTTAATTTTTAGAAAGAGAAGTGAAAGTGAAGTAATTCTGGAACACCCTGTGTATCCGTTGTGCGTGTGACGTTATCGCAGCTTGAAAGAAACGCATCGTCATGTTGTGTCGTCGAAGACGGTCTTAACGGCATTTCACGTGCCGGAATGTAGTTTCGAGAGCGCGTTGCATTTTTAGAATTAACTGATTTTATCTATTTGCTCTGATAATGCAGTTCACTGAAATCCTTTAGTTTTCGATGATATATGACTTGTAACTATCGACACTTCAATGTTGAAACAAGCGCCGTGCTAATTAATCTTTTCATAGCATTTGTAGCTAAAAATAAATGTGTGATTTCTGTTACACATACTATACATTATATTCTATTTTTTATTATGTTAATTTGAAGATTTGTATGTATACATATTTCAAAAATCGCGCTTTTTTTCCTACCAAGAATATTAATGATGAGATGCTTTTATTTTTTTCTTTCTCTTTTTTTTTAATTAAGAAAACATCGAGATAATTTTTCACGAGCGAAGGTATCTCGATGCCATTTAATCATCTTCTGCGTCTCTACCGGTTAGCTGAAGTGCTACAAAGCGTCTTTTTTTATAGCCTGGTTGATAAAACGTGTTGTACACGTCGCAATGCATTGGTATCAATGCGTTATATCTTTATTTACCTTTCGGTTGTTTACGCCGTGGAATCGGAGTTCTCAGTTATGCAGGCGTTGAATCACGCAAGACTTTTTTTTCCCATATTCCCAATTCGGCTGGGGCTACGCATCCAATATTTTATTCTTCTGTTTGTGTTTCTCTCGGTGACTCACCCACTGTCGCTGGTGCACTTGTTGAATCTCGCATACTCGCTCTTCTTGCTTTCTCTTTTTTCCTCTCTGTCTCTCTTTCTTTGCATCTTATTGAAGCATGCATCGCAATCCAATCGCGTAGGTGGAGTATCGTTTTCTTTCGAATATTTACGAAATTGAATATATGTAAATAAGAACTATGTTTATGTTATTATTTATCAAAAGAAGTATCTCTTCTTCATTTCTCTTTCTCTCTCTCTCTCTCTCTCTCTCAAAAACATGAAAAATTAAAAGTTTATTAACTTTTGTTTTCTTTTTCTGAAAAATATTAAATTTTCTTCGATATAATCTTAGGATTACACTTATAATTTAGACGTGGATCGTCATGGATACACTCTTGAACAAATATAATCACGCACATGATGTATGATGCTTGTTAATTGCTGGCTTATGTTATTGAGATTTGTAATCAAATATGTTTTTTGGGTTACACGAGAATATGTAATAAGTGTCTACTTTGCCCACACAGGTATATGACTGGTTGGTTTATCGATTGCTGGGGAGTACTTGAAATGGCCTCTTAAACGCATGCAGCTTGAACGGCAGACAGGTAAGTAAAAAAAGTTGCGCTTCCATTCTCCACTTGCGAACGCGCGAAGGGCCCTCAATGAACGTCAAACAGAAGAACAGTTCATGAAGCCACGTACACACTTGTGCGCTGAGATTTGTAGATTTTTATGCCGTTACATATGTTTGTATTTTATCTTTTATGCGGCTAACAATTGAACGCGGTAATCTCAGACGGAATTATACATTTACGTACTTCAATAACAGATTTCAATAGAACGATTTCACATTTTATCCTTTTGATTTACAGCAAAAATTCAGCACAGAATACCAGTTCTATTCTAAGCAATTGCGTGATTATGTAAATGTGAAATGTCAAAAGCTCACTTGTCACAAAATTCATACTTAAGCTATGATAAAATCTGAGTTCTGTCAATCATGTGCGTATTTTACACGAATAGGACACACGATTGTGCAAATGTTCTGTATTTTTCGAGATCTTTTTATACACATCTCTTAGATCTTTTATACATATATATGAGATATGACGAATATGCGACAATTTTGTGCATGTGGCAATTACGTAAAGAATAAATTTTGAAGATATAAATATTTATCAAGAATCGAGAAAAAAATTATCGCCCCGCCAGGCGTCAAGGTGTAAATGATCATCATTATTGAGTTTATCATATCGCCAGTCGTGATATGCACGCGACTTTAGATTATTATTACGATGGCTCCGCGATGTCCAGTGAGCAGCACATCGCGGTCAGCGAAACCCACGATGGAAGCGTTCGTCACGCAGATGCGTTATCGCGTTGCGAAACGCCAGAGCTAAACGTAGAGTGGTGAGAGAGCGAGAGAATCTTGGCGATGTAATGGCGACGTATTTTACCGCGCGGCGCAGTTCCATGCCTTCTCAGCCTCCGCGATTAGCTCCTGCGGTTTAATTAGTCGCGAGCAGCGGCGCGGGGAGAAGATAGAAATTAACGAGAAGAGGCCGAGCGCGTCAAGAGAATTCGAGTGTGTGTAGTATTGCTCAATTTCACTCTTTAGAGTCGACAGGCAATGCCCAATTGAATAATTAATTGAGTAACTAATCTACTTGATATGTTTATTATTAGCGTATTTGAGAAATTAAAGTAAAAAATGCCAATCTAAAGATGATAAAGACATAATATTTTCGAATTATAAACGATTAAATTTAGTCGTATCGTCAATGTATCGTATAGAAATCGCGTATCGAAATTTATTGCATTTTATTGATTTTCATATTTTTTTATTTTTTACTTTAATATTGATTCTTTCTGCTTAATTGAGTTTATCTTTTCATGTGCGGTAATCAATTAATATTAATAACATGATTACAATAGGAAATTATAATAGAAAATTTTAATTATGTAACAAATTATTTAATCTTTCAATACATGTATTTGAACGATTATTACGTCATTATTTTATTTAAACAAAATTAGTAAATTCGATATTAAGTTATAAAAAGAAATAAAATTTATCTTACGTGTCAGTTCTGTGTAATTGAAAATTAAAATTGATTTATTGTTATTATTTCTTACTTTTTAGTAAATTAAGATAATTAATCGTTACGTTTTTTCCAGTAATTAAATTTCTTATTTTATTAAAAAGGCATTTTAAGAAATTCTTAAATTTACAGTTATTTTTTGTATTTCTTTTTTAAAACATAAATATTTGTATAATAAAACAATATTATCTTTTCCAACAAAATAAAATTCAATTTTATTCTTTGGATAAATGTTAGAATTTTTGTAACAATATTTCGAAGCTTGAAATACAAGAGGGAAAAGATATTCGGTATTTAATTGCATAGTTAAATATCTCATTTCTCTCGGAACATTTATTACGACGGAAACTTGGCTGCTCGGCGCTTGTGTTTTCTTTTTTGTCTAATGTACACTGCGTATTAGTTAGGCGCGGGACGTTTCATACTACTCGCGCGTGGTCACATGTTGTCATTTGTGTGGTGAGATTCGAGTCGGCAGGTAGTGGCGCCCACGTGCTAGCCGCTCTGTCGTATTAGCCTTCGAAACGCGATCGCGACAAGTAGAGGAAGCATGCTAAACACTGTCGTTTTCTGTAATTAGCGATTATCACAACCTGCGTCAAATGACTCTCGTGTTAATGACTCGTAAGCGTGTTGAAGCGCGACGGTCACTTATCGGAAGGAATCTCGCGTGATTTGTGCATTCGAAATAAAAGATAATTGAGATGACGGGAGAGTAGTAATTAGAAGTATTGTTTTATTACGATACGAAACGGTAATTGCGCTTGCACTTTGAATATATTTCGGCATTATCGTGAATTTCTCGCTTCTGATAATTTGTCCATATTTTCGGATTAAAAGTGCGAAATAATACGCGAAATTGGATTATTTAAATAAGTCGCAATACATCTCTTTCGCTCGCTCATTAATTACATGTATATTATTTTCGATCGTTAATAGAATGTTAATGGAATATGTAAGACGAATTGATTTGTTGAATCGAGAATGACATCGCAATGTGTTTGATTAGTGTTTCAGTGAGTGTTGTGTCATGAAGAAATGAGAAGAAATATGGAAAAAGAACGAAAGAAAAAAGGGGGAAAGAGGTCCGGGGTGGCATCAGGCAACGGCGGAGCAACCATAGGGTGAGTAATTTCTTGCTCGTTATTCCATTTGCTACTTGTAAAATTAATCGTTGATAATTGTGTTAACGATTATTTCTTCATGCATTAAGTATTTTAGATATTTTATTATAATTTGGATATTTTTATATTTTACAGTTCAAAGTTCATTCTACAACTCCGCTGTTGCGCATCATATCGGTGAGTGATAAATTATTTTAAATTCAAATAATGGATCTGAGAAAATCATATTGCATATATGTAAAATATATCAAGATATATATTGGATTAAGATTAAGATATTATAGATAAATATGTAATCTTTTCTGGATCCATTACCTTAAAGCGGATGAGCTGAAATAGATTAGAGTCAATATTTAATCTTGGAATATGCGATTATATCATCGATTTATATGAGAACTCGCATATGTGCAAAATTCATGAAATAGAATTCATTACATAAACTTATCATTTAACGTGTCATTATTATATTATAGAATAATTACAAGATATTAGCTTAAAATTATAGTACGATTTTGCAAGCATAAAAAAAATAAGAAATTTGAAATGTAAAATTAAAATATAAAAATCGATGTCAGAGATAACAGATGACAGATCAATCGTGCGATTACATACGAATACTACATGGTTTTTTCTTTAGAATACGTTATTAAACTGTGCAAAGATTGTAAAATACTCTTAATAACAAGCTTAATAACTTTATGCGATTTATATATTTAAAATAGGAAAGAAAGATTAATGAGATATTTCATATATTTCTTATTTTAGAATAGAAAATTTTTGCGGTATCGGTGGCATGATCATTAATGGAATAAATATCTGAACAGGCTTTTATCACGAGTATAGAGTGTATCGGGTTACACTTAATAACCACAAGAACGAGCGAATCATGGTGTCACGATCCCACACATCCTCCTGTCATGTAGTTACAATGATGATACGTAAACAACAATGAGCTTGTAATCTTATCTAAAGTAAACCGTCTCGCGTAACTTCCCACTGCCGACGTGGAATCGATGCCTATCCGTTCTTAGCACAGTATCCGTAGAACAATGATTGATTGAGACGAGTTCATTCTTTTTTTTCTCTTATCTGTAAGATTTGTTAAACTGTCGACACTTATTGACGCTTCTAACAAAGATAATCGTTACTCACAATAAAATCTATTTTTCTGAATGAAGGAGAACTCACGTTGAATGTGCATTGTCGTATAATCGAATTTTTCATAAGAGTTAAAAGGAAAGATAAAGTTTAAAAATCTATCTATTCGCCTATTGTCTTTCGATTAGAGTGAAAAAACCTTTTAACCTGGATTCAAACTAAGCAAATGAATATGAGCAAAGACGAATGAACAACTTGTTTCAATGAGTGCATACTCATTCAAGCAAGTTGTTCGCGGTTGTTCATGCTCGCTCATTCGGGTTAAATCCGGCTTCAGATGTGCACGCGATAGTCTTCAGGCTGAATAAATAAACGGTGTTGTCGAACCTCGCCAAATATTTCGCCTTTTGTTTGTCGTCGCTTTTCGTATCTGCCGCTATTTCTTGATTCCATTTTTTGTTCCCTGTTTACGCATCTATCTGTGACAAACGAGCGCCTTCGAATAAGCTCATTCATTTCTACATGAAA
Source organism: Tetramorium alpestre (assembly GCA_021460005.1). Lineage (NCBI taxonomy): Eukaryota > Metazoa > Arthropoda > Insecta > Hymenoptera > Formicidae > Tetramorium > Tetramorium alpestre. The sequence goes on from JAJVSH010000010.1 coordinate 91,534, forward strand.
ATCGATGCGTGTGTACATGTGTGCGATCACGAGGATTGACAAAAGTCGATAAATGAATCATAAGTAAAGTCACAGAAATCTTACTGCCGTTATTGAGTTATCGCTTTTCATGTTATTTAGATTTTAATAGAATCCGACATAAATGTTTTCAGTCTTTTTCATTCGTTCTGTTCATTAATTTCATTTTTTGTGTTTGTTAACTCCGCGAAACGTATAATACGATCGGTCCGGGTTTTTTTAACATTGTTATCGCAATATCCGTGACGTAACAATCCTTATTACTACTTATGAGAAACTCTGAATTTCGTAGTGCATTGAGTAATGCCAGACAAGTTGACGCATCGTCGAAAACAGAGAAATCACGCGGGGAATTCGAGGAATAGTCCTATCGCGTTGACGTTTGTGTACGTATGAAGAAGTAATAATGATCTATGCCAGACGAGTGTGTCGTCGCTCCGAATTTCGTCGTTCGACATGTGCCGGAGAACACGTGTCGCGGTACGTTTAGAATCGCGCGATCTCGCATCGTGTCGCGTTCTCTCTTTCTCCTTCCTTTCCGCGATTGTTCGCGCGTCACGCACATGACGCAAATCGGCGGTCTGCTACCGCGGCGGTTTCTTGTTGATCTGTTTTTCTGAGAAGCGCGAGTGTATCTCGATGGTCGGATTAACTCATTCGAGCTGTCAGATATAATTTGGTGATTAGGCAGGCGGGCGCCAGGCGGGGGGACAGTGAAAAAATTAAACTCCGATATGACGATCGTGATTTATCGCGATCGTTTCATCACGTAAGATTAAGCGTCGCGGAGAAGGGACTACGTGTGAGTAAACATCGAAATATTCGTAGCTTATCCATCTTGTTTGCTTCGGAATCTCCGACAAACTGTAACGTCACGTTTTTGTTAATGTGGTGTCGCTTGTGATTATTGCGTATTATTTCATACATCTCGATTGAAATTCATGAAATATTTAATATATATCTTTGATGTACTTTATATAAAGATCTAAAAATATCCTCGTAATTATACGATTAAAAAATAGGATCAAGAAATTTTATTTCTTTATCGCTTATTTAATTGATTAATTTCAGAATCATATCTACATAGAAGACATTTAATGTCTTTTTTGCAACAGTATCCAATATAGAAAATATACGTATTAAAATTATAATACTGCTGTTTTGACATGAACCAATTATTATTTATCTGTATCTCCTAGTATATCGTTATTGCGTTAATTAACTCTGCCTTTTACTGACCAATCATCGCATCAATTATGAGGCACCGATAAATGAATAATTTGGTCGTTCTATATCTTTGGAGAAAGCTCGGTGACGTTCTCCGATCTTATCGTTGCGCGCGTGTTTAATCGTTGTACAGATATATGTTACATTAATCCGATTCGTCAAGGACACCCGAGCTTGTAGCGAATCATAATTAGTGATTTCTATCAAAGATCGTGACATAGATAATGAAAAAAACCAAGCTGTGTAACTGCACTAGGAAAACTGTTTTGTTCCATGAACCAAAAATTTGGTTAAAATATACCCAACAAAATTGTTCAGTTACTATAAACAAATATGTTATTTGCTTATATTTTGTTAAATCATTTTGGTTTAGAGAACAAAACAGAATTATTTAGGGAACAAAACTGTTTTGTTCTTGTATTTTGTATGTTCTTTGTATTTTAACCAAATCTTTGGTTCATAGAACAAAACAGTTTTCCCAGTGTGGAATTACAGCGTCACGTTGTGAACGCGATATGGATTCACGATCCTTGACAATTCGCGAAAATCATTATCAGTCGCTTGTAGTTTGGAGGCTATTAATAATTTCGTACCCGCCTACTCTTGACTCGGCTCGTCGTTAAGATTCGCTGTGGGAAGGATGAGACAACCCGCGGGCGCCGTATTATTCTTTACGGCGATCGGTTACGCCGTGTACGCGATCTTCGGCCGTACATATTGCGGGTGGTTGTAAACCGCATCGGTAATCCCAAGGATTTTTGCATTGGAGATACGCTCGTGGACGGGCACACGCATCGGTTACCTCGGTTTCGCGGTGGTGCACACACGCGTGCGTCGCGTGCAGGAGAATCACACACGCGTGGACACGCGAGACGCAGGGACTCCCGGCGTATGCACATTCGTCACGTCGTTTTCGTACGTATGCGTGTTACATACGGCGACGTGCCCGTGCGCAACGTGCGTGGCAACGTTACGAGCGCGCTCGTGTAAACCGTCATCCTCGTCGCGGCTGGTTACAAGCAATGCGGTTCTCGGACGCGCGAGAGCCGCATGCCAGCGTGACATGCAGGTTCCGTGCGTTCGCGATAACTTTTGCGCCGTTACATCCCGATACGCTCCGTCGGAACGGAGCCACTTCAACATGTGCATTCGATTCTATATAGAGAAATGCGAGCATCCGAGAGAGACGCCGCGATATCTATGTTTGTATCTTTAGAAATATTTCATTCGCCAGGAATACATGAGAAACGTGTTAAAGATCATTGGATATTCTTGAAAATGGTTTATAGATTCATTGTAAGATTGAAATAAATTTTACAGATATACATCAAGTGATTGTAGTAACTTGCGACAGACTTGCGCATGCTTGTTAAGATGCATATGTCGTGCACTATAATTCATATCTTTTGAAAACCACGCGCGAAATATCGTTTTCATAAAAAAATCATAATGTACGCTTTGAAATAAAAATTGTGACAGAAAATTTACGACTTACATCATTCGATTATTCCTCGCTGACTATTGACGATACCATTTTGCATTGCAGTTATATTGAATTAATTTGCAACTTATCACTTATATTAAAATTTAATATACAAAAAAAGAAAATACTTATATGAATGCGAAATGTGCTTTACTTGGTCACGACAGGAATAATCATAATATTGTATTAATTGAGAAAGATCTATGTCAGATATTTAATTTAAATAGTAAGAAAGACAGTGATAAAATTTTAATTTCAGTAGAAATTTGAGCCGAAGAAGATTGCTTAATTTTAGACAATGTGGACTTTGTCTTTTCTTATACATCAGGTCTCATAAAACTTACACTATTATTGTCTTATATCTACAAATTTCAGTATTGAATGACGAATACGAAATAATGTTTAAATATGAATTTAACTTTTCTGAAAACCGTATTCGGTGTTACAGTTTTATATATACTTCGTTAATATAAGTACAATATCTCAGATTTTCGGATTTATATCGGACAAAAGATTTGTACGATGAATTCTTTCGGCTTGTGTGAGGACTCGCTAGAGCGAAATTATAGTTTTCATATCGGTGATCATCGATATCCTTTCGTTCATCGACATGTAATTAATTCAATTACATGTCGCAGTAATATAATCGGTGCAATCGGATATCCAAGAGCGGACAAGCCAGTAATTTTGTGGCAGATGAGCGACCTTTTGCCATCGGTAATTACAGTCTTTGCCATTAATGACTTGCCAGAATGAAGAGTGCTTTGCGCGCGCGACGGTGGCACGTTGTGCAACGTGTCTAGATAACTGTTTATTTATGTCTACTATTAACGACAATAAGAGCACGAAATGGGAACGCGGCGCTTCGCACTGCTTTTCCACAATCGGCGCCATGAAGATTGTACTCCGTTGATGAGATACATTATCTTTATTTAATAACAATTTGGAGTTATACTCATTATCAAAGTTTAATAAATCTTTCAATTAGAATCAGATAAAAAAATCTTATCACCAGCGCGAAAATATAAAATATGTTAAATTTCTAGTTAAATGTGCATTTTGTACAAAGTTTAATATATACATATTAAACACAGATAATTATAATTAAAAGGCTTATTAAAAGCATTTTCAGTAATTTTTGATCGAAATATATAGTGTTACAAAATATGTATCTCTTTTAAATATTTGACTGAAAAAAATTCAGTGTTATAAAACTTTGAATGTTTTCATTGTATATACATATTATATATGTATGTATATCAATTACATTAATATAAAATTGATAATATCGACAGACGAGATAATTATCTCATTTTTAATCATTATCCGCTAGAAAGCGTGGATCACACGTTTCGTATTAATTACCCGGGACTGATAATAATCGATCGTCATCTAGTTACCTACATTAAATCGAATGCTTTAATAGCATTACAAATGGATAAAATCGAGATAAATGCATCGAAATAAGAAATAAATAGACATTATATTATTACTATTTACTGTTACTAACTACTGTTACATTTATTGTTACTAACTTTACTAGAAAGTATACTGCAACTGCTAAATTAACAAGATCAAGATTTTCGTTTCCCGTCTGTATAAAAAATTCTTCATTCTTCCATTCTCTGCATATCATACTACAAAGTTATCCAATTTGATCGTTACGTAGCAAATCGCTGACAATCTCGATCTCTTGCGTTTACGTCGCTTGCAAAATGATTCGTACGTTAAAGTACGCACCGCCGGGAGATGATCCAGCTAAGCTGAGAGATTAATTTTCTCCACACATGCACTCCAGTCATTCTCGCGTCGTCTCTCGTCGGAATGCTCTCGCCTGTCGACCAGTTACAATCGTGTCGCGGTTGTCACCTGTCAGATTGTCACTCGGTCGTCCAATTATCCTGCTGCCGGGTGGCGCAAGCGATGGAGAGATGCGGCTGCGTTAGCCGACCGAGTTCAACGAGTTCCCCGGAAGAGAAGTGGGGCGCGCGTTCGCGCTCTGGAGAACGGTGCCGGGGCGAAAATAGGTGCGATAGAGGTAGGACGTTACCTGAATATTTTACGGACGACCCGGTGATGGTTAAGACCGTCGTTATCCGCGGCCTCGCTATAAAAAGCCACACGCTGGGAGGCGTCGCGTCGTCCTCGGCCTGAGCCCGTCGCCTGAGCCCGTATACCTCTTTATTCGCTTTTATTCCCCGTGAGTGATCGCCCTCGGCGAGCACAGCACAACGCCGAGGTCTCCCATTCAAACGGCGGCAGCGGCCTCCCTTCATTCGCGTTGCTCGCGAAACTTGCTGAACGAGTATACCGAGTATACCGAGGGTCAAGATATCGATTCGACCAGAAATAACATCATCAGCAATTCTGTAAAAAGATTCCAACGAAAATATTGCTTTCGTATAAACGTCGTATACACGTCCAATTTGATGTGGCCATCGTTTGTTTTTTATTATTAAGCTTAGATAATATGAAAAAAGAGTGAACTCGAGAAATCCGTAATTCCTTGATGTATACTTTGAAATAGATATTTCTTTAGCGCGAACTATAAATATTGCGCAAAGTTATTTGATAATGAAATTGGCAGCATTCGCTAAAATAAACTTTTAGTTTGGAATAAGTGACAAACTTGGAATTTTAGTTAATTATAGATAAAGTTTATTTTTATTGAATCTTTATTTAAAACTGACATTTATCATGGGAAATGGTGAAGCTTGGAAAAAAATTACTGAAGAGAAGATTGAAATAGAGTTTCTTGAAAAGTATTTTGTAATTTTTCCACTGTAGTATCTTCCTTCTAAGATCGGTATTTCTTCTCGAGACAAAGAAACCGTAAATCTTCGAAGAAAAGCGTAAGACATCGATGTTATCGAGGCGGGTTTCCCCGATCAGCTTGGTCTCTCTAGGGGATCTATTCGTGAGTTCGAGGGTGAGAACGAGCAGCACTAAGGTCGGTTAAGGGACGAAAAGAGGGTGGACGAAATAGGAGGAAAAGGTCGCTCCTCCACTGTCTGCCTGCAGTATACACATCCTAGAAAATCCCGTTCGAACGTGACTCGCAGCTTCCGCCAATTTCCACCGGAAGAGACTCCGACCATACGTCTGCCTTAGAGAGATGAATAGGGACGTCTATTGTTCTTGAAGTGGAATTCTCGAGCAGTAGTGGGCGTTTCCGGTTAGTCCTTTTATAAGATGTCCTTCGATGTGTTGGAACTTAAAGTTTTACGAAGTGTTGTGACTGGAACTGCTTTAGATATTCCAACTCGATTGATTTCTAAGGATTATATTCCGAGAATAGGATCGATAATCTCTCTGTATTTTTGGACACGTCATATTTTTATAAAAGTTTACGAGTAAATCTATATTTTCTCTCAATTCCTGATAACAGTTTCCTTCTTATATTTCGTTATTTTTGTATGGTTGTTATAATTAAAGAATTTCTATATAAAGCAATCTTTTAACAATTTCAAAAAATTTTACGAAAATATTAGATTAGGTTAGGAAAATGTTAGGATCACATATACATACATCCCGATTTAAAAAATCCCAGAATAAAGATTAAATAAAGATTTTATCATTATTCTGACAAGATATTTTGTAAAGATATTAGTTAGTAAAAAAAATCTGTGATACGTTTTATTGATATCACAATTTCATTTATCGTTTCCCTATAGAAGAATAAGGTATCTCGTTTCTTGGACGACCGATTTGCACTGATAACATCGGCGCTGTCGCTTCATCGACGATTTACAATCCACTTGTGCGAAGCATCTATCGTATGAAATAAAATCGATAATCGTAATGTACCAAGATCGTCGGATATGAAAAAAGCGCAATGTTATTTAAAATATATATCATGCTTGATGTTTCGAAAAATATGCTTTTCGTGTTTCGTTAATTAACCATGAAAGAGTTTTCTGAATTACAGTTTACTCAAATAAAACGGCGTTGCAATGCAAAAGAAATTTTAAAACTACATTTGCCGTAATGAATTCCGAGCGTATGCAAGTTTATTTAAAAATTCATTCGAATGCGGTTTCTACGTATTTCCTCGTTTCATATAATCGTGGCTTTGTTAAATTTAGCATTAAAGGTTAAAGGTCAACTCGAGATGAATTATACATGGCACAACGGATCCCTTTCAGACAAACCGTCATCCAGCGTAATTTTTATCGCCCGAATTAAGTGCTCGCGTGGGTAGACAGAACAGAAATACCCGCAAGTTGTTTACTCTGCTTACAACACTGCGTTGATTATGACTAACGACAAAAAACAAGTGATTAGAGTATGACCGAATCTTATCAGCGGCCCGACTAATACGCAATCTGCCTTTTATCGGCCTTATTTGCAAGCGACTCTGTCAAATTACGATGAGTCATTGCTGTCATCGACGAAGCGCACATCGCGATTCGAGCTTTGCTATCGTTCCACGCAATCACTTTGATAAGGCTTTTTTAAGGCGAAATGTGCTCGTGCTGACAAATATGTATAATGCGTTGCGAGAATCTAACTTATACTTATTCTCGGAACAATTATCTAGATCGCAGAAAACTGTTTCAAAAATCGAAAAATTTTGAAAGCAGATACAAGATTTAATTACAAGAAGGAAGCAATCTATCAAGAGTATATTTTGTGATGACTATCTCTCTCTAGAAAGCTATTCAGAATCGGCGTTGTAGATAAATTGTACATTCTATATATCTGATTTACATATGCAGAAGTCATGACGCTTGAAATCTGACAATGCGACTAATTGTAAAAAGACAAAACTTAACTAAGAGACATTAAGTATATGTTCAGATTAGAAAAGAATTAAAATAACCATCTTTTTTTAAATTTGTTTAAAAAAATCAATTGACTTAAAATTTTATTGACATAAAATTATTGTATTATATATTTATTTTTAAAAATTTTTAATATTTTCTAACATAATTATAATAAGATGAAAATTTTTTTAACATTAAAAGTATTAAAGAATTCAATCTTTCTAAGATTTCTAATTTATCTGGTCGCAACTTGGTATAACATAAATATCTTCATCCGCAATTACGTATTTAGCTTCGTATCAACTACTTGGATACGTATACGTGTATATCTTTAGCCACAGTAATGCAGATGCGCTGGTGGGATCGCGGGACAATATTATCGCGAGATAACATCAACAGAGAATTATACCCGTGCTGATAAGTGATATCAGGTGATCCGATCGAGAACGTGAAATACACCTTATTATGGGAAGACTCAGTATTCTTTGCTGACGCGAGACGTAATTTCGTTTTTTGTTTTTCCATCGATATCATAATAAGAGATCTCAACGTCTCATTAAATAACGCGCAATGACTATAGGTTCAATCGGTAATCTCGACAATAAATTATATAATCGAGTCGGCGAAGGCATTCCCGGCTTTAACTTACTCCCATTGATGAGCTCTAACCCCTTCTGTTTTCTCATTTTCCCTTTCCTCATTCGTTGTTTTTTTAGTCTTTTTCTCTTTCCCAACGTTATACGATCTAGAAGTTTTAGTCTTAGAACGTGAAGATTAGGGATCGCATATCGTTTTACAGACGCCGCTATGTCGAGGATAAAGATCTCGAAGTCGAACCTTTATTGTTTCTCAGAGTTCAGAAAATTCTTGAAGGCTTCTAGAAAAATTAGAATATTTTTCTTGGAAATAAGTAAATTCGTAGACTGAAATGAGACGGCTCGACCGAATTCCATTGTATACTTTTCTTCTGAGAAATGTCATGGGTGTCCCGGAATTTCTTTTAAACACAACGGATACCGTAGAATTTTGAGAGAATTAATATATATTATGCAGTCATAATTGCATATAAATAGTAAACAAATGTGCATACGCGGCTAGTTTAGAATATTATATAAAGTTACATTTAATTGTAAGAGAAAAAAATTTTAATGTCATGCCATGTCCTTTTGAAATCATATTGAGGCGAGGTTGTAATAAATTTATTATTAATTTATTACGCGTGGGAGTAGCTTGCACCATGTAAATTAAATTAATCTTACGAAATCTCTACATTATTGTTGTAACCGCCCATAGAATATTGGAAAGGAGCAAGAGACACAAAGGAAAACAGATTAGATGAAAGTTGACTGATAAATATGATCAATAGGTTTGTGTGTTATTGGATGAAAAAAAAATCTGAATAGAATAGAAATAGATATCGTGCAACTACTTCAAATTATTCTTTCTCCTCGTACAGACTCGCAAATTATCAAATTGAAACCAATTTTTCTATACGCGAATCTGGGAAGAATGTCGCAGATACGCGCTGGCGAAAACAAAAGTGCTTCTTTAACGAGCGAAGCGCCAATTCGATCGACATGGATTCAATTCGGACTTTAATCAGACACGGATTTCAGATCCAATCATTTCCGCTCTTCGCGTGTTTCCCCGGAGAATTCCGATGACCGCGAATTATCACTCGCGATTCTATCAAGTCTGATAATTGAGACATGAAATCTTTTCTTGACCGCCTTTAAGCCAATTATTACAAATTTAAAATAATTTTTTCAAATTTTTTTATATTTAAGGCAAAACAATAAGAGTACAATAAAATTAACAATTCTTCAATTTAAAATCAATATAGATGAAAAAATAATGTAAATATTAATTAATAAATTGCTATCAGAGATTTAGAGAATTCTAAAACTATTCACATAATAATGTTACAAGAACACAATAATGATAATCACGTAACGTTCAATTAGAAAAAAAATTTCCGTTTCAAAAATTTAGCATTTATGTAGATAAATTAAAAATAAATGATTAAATATTTTTACAATTCAGGATTCTTTAAAAGTTTTTAACTTGTATTGTTCTCGTATAAGTTCCTATATAAAGTTTAACTCGAGCGAAGTGAAATGACAAATTGCTAATATATTCGTTAAAGATATATAAATTATAATTCAGATATTCTTTCTTTATACATATTACAGTAAGATTTACGATACGAGTAAACATTATCTTTAATCGCATTACACTTTGCAAGGCGGAATGCAAATTACCGGCGTACGACTTGTCGATCGGCTACTCGTTCTCGCGGTAATTGATAAATCGTTTTCTCGCTCTCGTATGCATCGTCGGCATGAAATTGCGATATCGCGAAAATGTCGATGTCAGAACGAGCACGACACGGAGAAAAGAGGCACACGCTGTACGTAATAACCGGACGCGATAATTGATATCTCGCTGCCTGTTCTGTTCTCTATCGCGCGGCGCGTAGGTGGAATCGCCTTTCATTCATTGTTACTCAGCACGCGGATGTGGAGCATTTTAATGCATAATGCATGCACGCGATTTGTGCACGCTGCTGCACAAACGCATGCTTTAACGGAGAGAACGCTTATTAGATCCATTGATCCACTGCCGATTCCGATAGACGATAATGAGATAATTGAACGTTGATCTCTAACGATGTTATTTTCTCGAAAGTGAATTGAAGCTTGATATATCGGCGTGTGCGATGTCAATTCCGTAATACTACATTTACATTGATTACAATCGCCAACGCATCAGCGACGTGAGTCTATGCTTTCGCCATGCCGGTTCAATTTTTCTAATCTATTTTTTCCGATTGACAATAATGTGATAATTGAACGTTTGACTCTTAACGACGTTATTTTCTAAGGCAGGTCGATTGACAAATATTGATCGTATACATATAACAGGTCTGTAATATCGAATCTGATTGTGAGTCGATTGCAATTTTCGCCAACACAATTTTCAATATCTCTTTCACCGTACTAATATGTCAAATTACATTTGTATTCTAATTATCCGGTACGCTCTGAATAACGCAGAAGCAGGTTAAAAATGTTAGAAACAATATTAGCCACGCTTCACAACTTGTTTAAATCGTCTGTGCAACCTTATCTATTTCTACCAATCGAGAGAGATTGTTGAACTAAACTGATTTTATCTGAGTAGGTTATTGACAGCATGATTGCAATAAGTTAGTTTCCTGCGCGATATATCGATATGCGCGCGCAAGCGAGAAAATGATCCTTTAACAACCGTAATTCACCGCTCGTGTGATTTCCTGAACAATTTCACCACTGATGACTCCGATCGTTAGATCGAAACAGCAGGTTTATCCCTCCATCGTGAAAACGATCGCGAGTTATGCGATCCTATCGATTATGTGCGGATTCGCACGTAATAACGTTAGCAATGGGCTTAATGAAATCAATCACTCGGAGTTTTACACGTGAATATACGGATGATATATTTGATTAGATATAAATATCTAGAATGCGACAGTAGATATACATGGCTGAATAAATTCTATTAATTGATTTTGTAAATGTAATATAATATTTAGGAACATGCTTCTATTACACGTTGATAATATTGATATGCATCGTACATGTGCGGTAGATGTTATATGTGTTGCATAGAGAAGACTAGTAGATAGTTTGAAACTGTGACTAGTTCCAAAGTATTAGGAGCGAATAAGGCAAGAGAGAAGCTCTGCTGCGTTGCAACGCGTTCGCATACTCGCATGCATACTCGTTGCGCGTGTGTACGCACACTCATACCTGCGACCGAATCGATTAGTTCCTTCGGAAAGTATATAGTGCAATGCATCATAGATAGTAACGTGATCGAAACTGAGTAGAATCTTCGGGCCATTATAAAGTTATATGATAAAATTCGTACTTCTCTTTTCCCATAATTTTCTGAAAATTTTTACATTCTAATTGAATCAAATTTTTATAATTTTAAATAAACATTCTATTTTTAGGATGTAAAAGCTGAAATAATTATTTGTGCGATTTTAAATGAACGCACACTCATACACACTCAATAGTTTCTTAATTATTTTATATTTTAATAATTATTAAAATATGTAAAATTAAAAAATATTTATTTAATAATTACAAAATTTTAATTATTTGAATTAAATCATCATTGCTTCCGGTATCATGTGCACATCCGGCGAGATGCGAATCCTATAAAGATGAATAAGACGAAAGAGGATCCCGCAATTGGTTCAGACTGTGCAGACCGCTCGTACGTATTCTCTAGAGTCTAGAGTGAGATCAATAGGGAAAAAGGCCAGGAGTGAGAGGATTGGGCAGGTGAGACAAGGTGATACGAGACTAGCCGACCCGTGCGAGCTATAACCGCTAACGAGTAAAAAGCATGAATGGACGCCAGAGCGGCGCCGTGCGTTATCTTGCCTCCTTGTCTCTTTATTATTATTCGCCCGGCCTTCTTCGTTGTTCCGTCTCATCCCTCGCTTTCGTAGTGCCGCATTCTTTCTCCTTCTGTCTCATCTCTCTTTCTCTTTTTCTTTGCCTTCTTTCTGTTCCTTCTCTCAAGCTGTGCTCCTTTTTTTTTTCCTTCGCCGGCCTGACCGTCAAGCGGCCTGGCTCCCTCCATCTTGTCTCTTTCGCTCCAACGGGTTATCTCGCTTGTTCGTAGGAGATCAGGTTCGCCGTACCGGTGACAGGACATCATGCACAACCTGTTTCTCGTATAGATTCGAGGTGCGCTTTTTGTACTCACCGTCCGCATGGCTCGCCGGGAAGCTCACAGTTATTTTTCCAACAGGCTGAGTCATCCGATGCTTTTGGGATGACTTTCCGGGGATGGCACGTGGTAACGATTTAAAAACAAGAATTTTGAGATCCTAAACTGTATCCCGGCATTTCGTTCGATGAGTTTATAAAATATATTTTTCCGAAGAATCTAAATTTGTCTGAGCTTTGTGCAGCAAAAGCAAGGACTCTTAATGAATTCTGATATCTATTTTAATTACAATTAATACGAAGACATATGGTGTTTAATATCGCAATGATATACTGCTCAAGACTGATAATACTGCAGACACTTAAGACGAGTGCAATTAGTTTACAGTTGCGGACAAGACGTCGCGATAATGTATGATAACGCAATTCACAAGACTCCACAATGCAGCTACAACAGAGAATATACGGTGGTAGTAGGACAGAGCAGGAATATATACTACGTTCACTTGCGCAGTTTCCACTTGTTTCCACTTACTACCACATACGTGTGCGTATGTGTGTCGCAAAGCAACCCTTGACTCACAACGTCTCGTAATGTGCAAACCGGAGTCTCATCTCCGTACTCATACCTATACGTATATACGGGAGCACAACGTAACGCCTCACAATCTTTGTGTAACGCTGTAACATTAACCCTTGCCGCAAATCGCCCGTATCCCCGAATACCGCGCATTTTGTGGCGAACAGGAATCCCATGACGGGTAGGAAAAAAAGTCAATCGAGTAATCGATTAGATGGCATCAGTATTGAGAAGAAAAGAGACGGATAATTTAGAGAGGAGGCTCTGACGCTTCAGAAGAAGATTGAGAAAAAAGGTAGAGGAATCTCCGACAAGTAGAGAGAAAGGAGGAACCTACATGTAAGCTCAGTGGCCAACGTGTCAATGTGTCAGAGAGACGATCCTCGTGGCCGTGGGGTTACCTTTTATGTCCACGTAACGCGACGGGCCTCTGTGGGATCTCCTCGCGCGAATGGTGGGACATCGGCCCCCGCGAGGGGAAATGAGGGGGCATCGGACCCCGTTGAAGCGAGTATTATCAGCGCGCGGGCTGGATGCGTGAGCGCCGACAGAATATCAAGGAGCTTCTTTCCGGAGACGCCGTTGGCGTAAGAAATGTTGAATGGAAGGTCCCCGTCGTTGATCAGGGATCTTGAAAGGGATTGAAAATTGCATTGGCTGTGCGAGTTCTGAATGAAGGAGATCGGCCTCTTTTGCCAGGACGCTACCTGTTTTTTTTTCTCACTGGAGCAACTTTGCTCCTAGCGGACGAACAATTAAAGAGGTAGAGGTACCCAGTTATCTTTTTTGTCCCCTGGCTGTTTAAGCCGAAATCGGTCGGAACTTACGAGCGATATAACTACAGAATGGTCAAATCTTTCAGACAAATTTTTCAGAAACTTTCCTACTGATCGAAAAATCGTGACTTTGAATGAGTAAAGTGAATATGTTATAGAATTATGTGTGGTATTTCCTGTATCGCGTGCACGAGAGATTATTATTATACATGCATACTGTACGTAATGTCGTAATGCAAGTTTCGAGTAGGCGATCGATCATTCTTTTGCATGTGAAATCATAATAATAAGCTTGCGATCATTGATTTATTCGCTTTTATAGACCATGGATTATTTACATATGCTATATGGAAACAATTATTATAATGAATGGATTTTTTCGTCTCTGATTACATCATTATTATCGAGTTTGATTGGCAATTATCGATGATATATCAATAATAATATTCGAAAATGCACATTAATCTTCCGGTTTAAGAAAAAATCCGCGATAACATTTATTTCCTTGTCCAGAGGATTTTGGTGCTTAAGTAAAGACAATACAATATGTCTCACTTATTTGATGTTACAAAATTCTCTATACTCTTTTCTCAAAGAAAATATTAGTTTTGAATTGATTAAAATTAATTTTTTATTGATAAAGAGAACGAGAAAGAATATAAACTAAATGTGCGTTCTTCATTTTTTTAAATTATAAGAGATGCTTTGTATTAATTTTTCTCAGGAGAGATTAACTCGATAAAAGATACAATATCCTTAAAGATATAATTCCGCCAGACATATAAGAAAATATATTTTTTATGCGGTAAGAGAAATGTTCTTCCTTATCGTGGACAGGCCGTTTCTTGGAACGGCGTGATTTTGTCTCCATGAATTATCGAACGGGATTCCAGAACAAATCCTTATTCGGGGAGAATATCTTCTTTTTATCCTGATCGGACATAGAGAGCAATTTTGTGCCGATTCGATCCCGGTTGATTACCATCTCGCGCAAATTCCGTCGGCTAGTCTCGCGGCATTCTCACGATTTCGCACTGACCGTAGAACAGTTTCCATTATTAGGATCAGTTCCAGGAGTAGTCGACGTTGGAATCGGAAACGCCGAAGAATCCATACACGATCAAACGTGCCGTCTCGTTCACCCCCGTACAGATCACAACTCGTCCTTCGTTTTTGGTACCGTTTTATCGTTCGCAAAGCAAAACTGAACGACAAGTATAAACTTTGATATAAAAATCGCATTATTTAGAAAATTAATAAGCGTATCTCGTTGCTCATAATTAGCTGCATTACATTCTACATTACATAAAGTAAAGATTATGGGAATGAGTCATATATAACTAATTGCGATTTATCGTTAAAAATTCTCAAACAAAACTTAGTTTTAAATTTAAATTAATTTTAAGAAAGAGATATTACTAGAAATTATATAATTTAAAATTTTTGGCGTTAACGGGAACTTTTTTGTCGAAGTAATCTTACTAGATTTATATAAAATACAGATTTTTACCTTACAGAAAAATAATAGGATTAATTTTTTTTCACACGAATAAGAATACTTTCAATATTTTCATACACTCTATTAAGTATTATGAGTACATTAATTAATAAATAGTACATATAACATAAATAGTTATGAGTACATTAATTAATAAATAATTAATTAATAAATAGTTGAATAAGACACGTTTTGGTCTTCTCGATTGCATTCATGGCAATTGCATTTTTCCGCTGGTTGCATTTTTCCGGCATGGAAACCGCTCTAAAACTACGTTGCTTATCGGAATTTGTTCCAAGAGCTTCCTATGATTTCCGCGGAACAAACATCTCCATGGCACCGTTTTATTTCGCGACGGTTCTTTCGTGAGATTGCCGAAGTGTTTCTCGTGAAACGGCGTCGTGCGGCTACTGGAAATCGCTCTGCAAATACGTGTACGTGTTTTGTGTGCTCATCCGAAAGCGCTCGGCACCCACCCGATGCATCGATCGCAAATGGAAACCGCCGTAAAAAGCACCGGAATTCATCATCGACCGTCAATATTTTCTCAGGTGTATCTCTTGAAAAAAATATGGAGCTAGTCATTTAACGATTAATTGGCATTGCTGTGTGCTTCTCGACAGAACGCTGCGATCTGCTCGATATTTCGGAATTTACGTATTGTATTATTAAATCGCATAAATTGCTACGAGATAAATCGAAAAAATTGAGTAACGTGTCTATATATTTGTTTTGATTGCTTATTATTCAATGCCACAAATATTTGATCGGATTTATTCAAATTTCAAATGTACGGTTGTCACAAATAGATCGGACAAAATTGACATAAAGAGCGCTAAAGATGTGTAAGATAATCTCATCTCAAAAAATTATAAGCTATTCAATATATAACATTTATAGTAATTGGCATTAGTCATAATTACTGAAAATTAAGGAAAGCTTCAAACACGTGCATAATATATCTTTCTTTTTACAGATATAGTAACGTAAAGAAAATCATTTTAGTAACAACAGAATTATAATGAATAATTAGACGTGCATATTTTAATGCCTGCGTACCATTTTTATAGTAATAATATACTAATTAATTTAGATAATTGATATTCATTTGACCGATATTTCTTCGATATTAAAAATAGAGCGTTGCTTTTTGCGGACGTGAAAAATTCATTAGACGAAGTTACTTGGCCGCGAGGGATCGATATTTTCCTCGACGCGGAAATATTATTGCGGTCAAATTATAAAGACGATTTATCTTCGCAGATTAATAATCTGGCCGGTCGATCGCGCAGGATAATTTATAGCAACGCGAACCGTTTCTCGCTAAATGCCGATGCTTCTAGTTTACCAGGAATCGCTCCGTAAATAGAGGACGTGTTTTGTATGCTTAGCTAAAAGTACTCGAACTTGCGGTGTAGAGAAAAACCAAGTGGCTCGCAACCACTAACGAAACACACTCGATTCGGATCAATAACAGCTTGCGTAGATGACGGCGCAAGCACACATCTTGTAATTAATCTTGTCAAGAAGATGTTGACAGGTCTGTTTTAAATAATTAGTTTTCCTCCGAACGATATTTGATACGTCTTTTAATTAAAGTTCATTAAAAAGAAAGAGAAAGATCTCCATGAATTTTTCGAATAGCTATTTCTAAGCAGTAAATTTAAATTTAAGCAGTAAAATTAAATTTTTCGTGTCAAACACGCGAAAGAAACAGCAAAAAATAAAAACGATCTCCTTAATATTACTGTTGTAAAGTAGATTTTTGTGTGATATCTCTGGTTTTGAATGCTTGTTTGATCTTGAAATTTTTTATACGATTGGTAATAACAAACAAATGTATTCACTGATGATTAATAGTGTCTTTATTATTGTGTAAACTATATTTATATAACATTCAATACGCGGAATTTGAAACTAAATAAAATAATCTGTGCAATGACAAGGTCAAAGTCTTGCCGTGAAGAAATTGCGATTAATAATGCTGATTTCCTAGAAATATTGACGTAGGGACAATTACTGTTCATAACACACGTCACGATAAACAAATGCGGCAATCCGCGAATTAAGTGACATCAGTAGAAATTGATAAATATGCGCCATCGTAGTTTTCCTGATGGAAATTCACTATTGATTCCTAGTAGAAGTGCGACTCGAACACGTGGACAAAATTCTCTAATAATTGTTTTTATTTTTATCTTGAAATTGACGGCAGAGCCGTGAATTTTACATTTGCATCATACTTACTTACATTTACAATTTTACATTCAGATCATTTTTTTTCTTTAAAAATTAAAAATGATCTTAATCATACAGAATTAATAACAGAAATAAAATGATCTTTTACACGATATATAATTGTGTTACATTTATATATTTTATCATTTAAATAAATATATCATCATATAGTTACATGTGTGCATATCGTATGTATATTTTGTGAAATGTGTGTTTCAAGAGATATATATATATAGTATATACAGATAAATTTCCTTTTATTCAGGTTTTCAGGTTTCATTTCAGACAGTCAGGATGCTCTGACTTATGCAACGCGCGAATTTATTCACCGCATCATATTGCGGACGTACGCGACACCTCGCAGATGTTCATTTCACTCTTTAATTAATCGCATTTCGGCGTTTACGTTTCACGTGGAGTCACTTTGAATTTTCTGGTTTTATAACTGTCATGAGGCGAGCTTGACGAGTTTGGACGGGTTTATTCCGCTCGCGAGCGGATTCGCGCTCGAGAACGCCTGCGTTCTGGAGAAACATTTATTTTCACGAATTATACAACGGAAATAAACTGCGGCGGGCGGAAAGGTATGCGAGAGCTTGCGAAAGAGGTTTCCTCGAAGAACCGGAATAAGCCTACGAAGTGCATGTTCAATTAGTCAGGTCGTGTGCGTCTATCGGTGTGGCATGCATCCAATTCTCGGCGGCTAATGCTTCCCCGCGCGGCTTGCACGCTCTGCGGGTCATGGGATGAAATTCCTGATCTTGGCGCGTACGAGATAACTTATTGTAATTATATTATAGGATTTTCTCCAACTCTACCAACTCTACGGACGCGCCCCACTTTCCGCCGTAACGATCCGTACGAGACTCCGCGCGAGGCGATTGCTCGATGCTTATTCTCGTCGTTATTCCGGAATTAGCGAATACTATATTGAGAAATACGTTGAAATACTGTCCGGATCTGACCCGATCGTGACGTACCGATAGTACTCCAAGTTATTGTAGCGACACGAATTATTGATGCGGTCAAATCGAAAACCGATCAAGCCATTTTCATCAAATTTGTGCGAAGCAATATATCTCTATTAATTATTTCTGAATTGTATTTTCGGTAGAGCAACGCGCGGCGAGTCGCTCTTCATAATTCATATTGTTTGTATGTTATCAAATTCAAAGTAATCAAGATCGTTCACGATAACTCTTCGATTCTGCTGCACGTGCAATTGCAAGCCCGTATTACTTCAGAATTGCATTCCATTTTAGATCTTACGACAATTTATTTCTTGCGTTCGTGCATTAGTATTCTTTGTGGATCCACTTTATTCTGTTCCTTTTAAGAATTGATTCAGAAAACGACAGGTACCGTCGAGCGACATCCGTCGACGATGATTTACGACGCACGTCGGAATACTCGGTACAAATTGGTCTGACGCAAATGAAGTTCCTGGTCGCAATTTCTCTCCTTTTGTCCCGACTCGGCCATGCGCGGACAATCACGGCAATTTATGCGTCATGATTCGCGCATTCGGTTCGGAGAAACGATTCGCCCGCCACCGTCGTTGGTCATAGGTCTCCTCACATTGTGACATAGGCTAGCCGGGAATGTCGTTAATTCGCGGCGAGATCGACACGAAGGTCGACGCGCCGCTGTCTCCCGCCCGTATGGACATTATCATCCGGGAATGACACGACTCGTTAGAGCGTTACACCCACGCGATCGCTATCGAACCGTTAACCGTGAATTTATTCTCCGTAGTACATTCGCACGATGCGATTCTCTGCCGCTGTATACATATATTTATACTTTTTATTAGAACTTACTTATTATGATTAAAAGAAGTAAATACAATACTATCTATTCTAAATTCTTTTTAATTACATAATCAGTTGTAATTTATAATGAAATTAGATTTCACAATGCTTCCAATGGAGATATAAATCGCAATATCTATTTTTGCACTTCATAGGATGTAAAGTAATATCCAGATTGATAAAATATTATTGGAAGCGAGGAAGCGAGCAAAATTGGCGGAAAAATTTGAGATATTTCGAAGCAATTTCGGCGTGACGAATATCATAAATAAAACAGGACATTCTGAAAATACTCGCGACACATGATATGGCTATCGGAAAAATGTACAACTCGGTGGGGTCGGTGCCAAGGCGAGCGAACGAGCGGGGCTTTCGAAAAATGTCAGGCACGAGGACGCGGGAGTTCGCGGAACGGGGCCGCGGGAATTCGATCGAATGCTGAAGGCGGAATCCCCCGTTGCGAGACACAAAAAAGAAAAAAGACGCCTTGCCATTATAGTTCGCACGCGTTGCCGTCTCTCGGCGTCGCATCGGGACGGCGCGGCGCAGCGCCAGAAATATACACGCGACACGAATTTTAATGCAACGAGGTGAGTCCCGGCGTGCACGGTAACCTTTGAAGACGCGACGACGGGAATCGAAGCCAAGGCAACGCGCGCGGGTTTCACCCGAAAGACCGAAAAGCTCGCGCTAGTTCAATGCTGTAATAACTCAGAAGCGGGCTATTTCGGTGCGTGTGGGTTTTACGGAAAAATAAAGTGTATAAAATTAGATCTCGTGAAGTGTCCGTTTTGGAAATACGTACTTCGCCGATTCGTCAGATCAGCGTGGTCTCGTCTTACCTCCTGGGAATGTATATTATTGATGACGAAACACAAGTGAATTTCTTTGTTAATCACCTCTATTTCAGTCTCTTGATAATAATATTTCTTCGTACGTGACACGTATGTATCTAGCGCAAGTCGTGGTCGTTTCTTCGAAGAGGCGAATAAACGAAGATCGGTGATTCCGGGAAGCCCGGAACAGATCTCCCGAGAGTTACCTCATTCGAGAAAAAAAATAGGCCACCGCTCCAAATTTGTAATTTCAGCTTCCGGCCGGACGGGAGCAGCGGTGTGTGTTCCCAAAATTAGGTTCGTGAGAATCAGGGAATTCCACTCTCACGCTTCTGCGTGTCGGGAAGGCACGAGAGAGCGTATGGCGCCCTGCCAAAGTGACGTCGAAATCGCGAACAGTGCACTTCTTCTTTGGTTATCTTATCCTTCTTCCCTCGTTTACTTCAAAGTTGCGACGATGTTTAGCTCATTGCGGAAGCAACTATGCAGTTATGACAAACTTTCCTGGAAGCTTTCTGGTTTAATCTGCGAAATCATAAAAGCGTGCAATTCTTTGAATAATTGATTCGGAAAAAAACAAATAGTTCACATAGTTCAAGCGTGTTATTTGTCCTGGACATATATGCAAGTTCAATATATATATTAAAAAAAAAAACCGTTCATCAAAGTATAGGAATTATTTAAATGTTTCTTATCGTCGAGATGAATAATTTATTAGTCAATTTAATTGTTGCAATGAAATAGAGAGATTTCTTGCCAGAAAAATAGGTTCTCTCTTTGTAAAACAGAAAAGACGCATAATTATTGACATTTTATTACTTCTGTTCTAAGAATTATTTATGTTTTTGTCATTTGTGTTTTGTCATTGGAACGTTAGAATGCATGGAATCTGTTACTGGAGATTTAAAGAACATCTCCGAGATGAGAGATGAGCGAGAAGGAGAGACACGGAGAGTTCGACTCTACAAGCGATCGTGTCGTGTCTCCGAAATAAGAATCGTGGGAAGCGAGGAATCACGTTCCCACAAACACATTCCGGGTGTCGGGATGGCGTAAAACCATATCGTTCGTACGCCCTCAAGCTGACGTTTAAATTGCAGAGGATACACACATGCGATCTATTCTCTTCCTCCATTCTCGCGACTGCTGCATTTTTCGGAGGAGTTATATTCGTCTACCTATCATCTTTGTACTGGGAGAATTCGCACGAGACTTTTTAAGTTATTCCTGGAACTGATCTATACATTGTGGAACAGTCAAACTTTTTTCGAACATCTCGGAAGCTCACGTGAAAAATCGTCACCGCGAAACAAGAATACGCGTCGCATTGCGTGATGGATGAGAAGTCCGAAGAAAGAACGTCAAAACGTCCGTGCAAAATAAATTTTTCAGGTTTAAGATAATTGTGGATGGAATGGAGTGATCAGATTATCTTCGCGGATGAAATGCGGAGTTGACTTATTGCACCGGCATAATCGCTTGCTATTCACGGATTGGTATGCGCACCAAAAATGGAGCTTGTGATGGTGCTCTTGATGAAGAAGAAGCAAAGAAGCTGATCGACGATAGCGACAGCTTCCTCTTTTCGTCGTTCGTTCGTGATTCAGGCGAGCGTGCCTGCTTTGCATACGCGCCGCATAAAAAGATCGATGCGCCTCGGAATAGAAGTGAATCGGCCGTTCGATCGATCGTGCGCAAAAATAATTCCCGATAACTCTCTTATGCGAAGAATGACAATTCCGAGGGTTACGGTATACGGAGGTGTGCGTCATAGTCTGATTATCATATGTATAAAAGCAGTATTTTATACATTACATATATTGATATACATATACGATATACGATATATAATTAATAATTAATATCTGTCTCGGAATATCAATTGTGACATTAATCTCTCAAGAACTTATAAGTATCAAAGAGAAATATTTTTATACAATGTTTAAATACATACACTTTCTTCATTAAAAACGAGTAATTTTCATAATGAGATACGATGTAATTAAGTAAATTATTCATGTTATTATTATTGAAATTTTTGATAAAGTTTATCTCGATAGATATCACAAAAGAACAGAAATAGTTAAATGTTTAGTTACAACTTTCTACTTATATATAATTGCAACTGACCTTATTGCCGTCTTTTATGCAACTCGATCAGTGCCGATAAAGGGGCGTCTCTCGAGGCCGTATGAAAGTTTTGCATAAATCGATATAATATGATACGATATAAATGCAACAGCGCTTAATAGGGGTTGATGTCATGCGTTACTCACCGATTAAGGCGGAACAGGTTCTGCTAGACGCAGGATAATCTAATGCAATAATCGAGCTACTAGCCTTTCAATTTGTCGCACGCTTGACGACTGTCCTCGATATTAAAAGCGTGAGTGAACTAGCAATTTTCTTTGTTATATCTATTTCAATTGGTTAAAAAAAATATTATATAATAAAACAGAACTTTTTAGGATGCACTTTCTTTTATGTAAGTGATTTTATGGAAAGAATTAGTTTCTATTAAACACAATAAGATTAATAAGAATATTATTTATTTTACATGAATGATTAGATAAAATATTAATTATTAGAAACGAGCTGAAATTAAATACCGACCACGGAAAATTATTATACTGAACTTTTTGTTTTATGAATGTCCAATGATAAATCTGTTCGAGTAAAGTGCGATCCAGGACGTTTTGACGGTTCTATTTTTCTTCAACGGAATTTCTTCTAATCATCTGATTATTGAAAGGTTATTTTTTTCGTTAAGCAAAAACGACGATGCGACAACAAAGCATCGAAATAGCATTTGCATATATGCGTATAGGTATCTGATTTTGTGTTTATCGGTATTCCTCCATGCTGCATACCTAGGAAGAAGTGTCAGTTTCAAGCTTGTTATTCATCTTATCGTCGAACTGATATGCGGAAATATTCCTCGACAGTTTTGGATCGTATCCGATAACGATAACCCGTCAGGTTAAAGAAATTTATGTGTGGAGTATTTGAAGAACGAGAAAAAAAAAAGATATAACGTTTGTTGCACGATATTTTTCATTTTACTGGTTCTTATTCATTTTTTTTATTAAGTGTGCATAAAAATGGATAAGAAGCACGATACATTTAAGCAATCGCAATATCTTTTTACTGTTTTTAACGCGTTACATTTTTATGCGATTTTAGTGCGGTTAGGTATTATGAGCAAATCTCATTTAGAGAACAGTTTAAGCGACACGAGAAAAATACATTTATCAGAGATATAAGACATTTTTCCCGTTTTGTGACGTCTATTTTTGAAAAAGAATATTACAGATACGAATCGTAGCTTTTTCCTTTTGCTCTCTTGACTTCGTGTAAAGTCGATATTATAGGTTGTTCGGAAATATAGAAATAGAGATAAAAGATCCTCATGACAACGCGAATAATCACAATGGACCTCGCGAACAAGCTCGAGCTTTTCGTAGGTGTGCCTAATGGGGGTTGATGTCATGCGTTACTCACCGGACAGGTTCGGTCGAGACGCGAACATTAGTTGCTGATGTCATAAATGTAAAAGAGGGATCTTCCGCGCTAGTCTGCGGGACATGTGTTTTCCTCTAGCTGTTTATTCCAGGCCGATTCAAGAAACTGGTGGTCCACGGATTTTTTTTTTTTTTTAATTCTACCGCTCTCTCGAGCTTTTCTTTTTGATCGCTGTTGCGAATGACACGCGTTGCCGTCGTAACGACTGTCGTATTAGATCTGTCCAGAGTTTTCGTAGAGCCACGATCTCTCGTGTCACGAGATTTCAATTTACACATCGTTAACTTCGTAACGCGTTGCCACTCGTGTTTTATGAATTTTGAAATGTTAATCGAATTGTCATTGCATAATTGCCATTGCATCACATCAGCACAGTCTTCACAAGATTGTAAATGTTTGTATGGATTGTTTTATAACCGATATTATAAATTGATAATAATTATATGTTAAGATTAAAAAATAATGTTTTTTAAATTGGCCAATATGCTTTAAAGTTATTAATATTATGCAACAATTAACAAAAGTTATTATTATATGAAATTGACATTTTATTTACATTAATCATATTGCTGTTTTCATTAGTTATTAGATTTGCTGTTTATATTGAAATATATTTTTTTACGATAAATGAAAAGACAATAATTCAAAGGATAAATATAATGATGATATGACGAGACATTTATTTCCATTATTTGGATCAGCTGAATCAAGCATTGAAATTTTAGTAGTTCTTCGTCACCGTACATACATCAGTAAGATTGTTTTGAGCAAGCGCGCCAAATATCGAGAATATCCGATACAGTTGCTCAACAAATAATTAAATTAATGGTCATCGATTCTATCCCTCTTCATTAAATGCCGTTATTTATTACGCCTCCCTCCGTTCCCTCCCTCCCTGTGTGCTGTACCCCTTATATCTCTAATGCATGTTTAACTCGGTGCGGTTGTTTATATCCATTAATCCTATTGGCAAATATTCCAAAATAAGTGACGTATTCAGAGTAGATACGGGGCGAATTGATTCTCGATCGATTTTATCGAAGCGACACGCTGATCGATGCTATTAAAATGACACCGTAATCGACGAACTATCGCTCGCTGGAACAGCCCGTCACATAGCTATCAACGCGATTAATTTTTAAATACAGCCTCTTGTCAATAAATCATCGCCGATTTTCCACCTGCAATAATTCGTGTTTGGCGTAGTGGCGACCAGTCTTTCTAGTATAGCGAACGATAAACATATAAAGCGGGATCTAGAACAAAAATCTCGAAATAACAAAACGGAAACGACATATTGAAAATTGATAGTACCTAGTTGTCAACGTCCCGATATATTTTCTCCGAAATACCTGTGCACACGTGTAACGCCCGGAAAAATTAATCGAAATCAAAATGTATGTAACAACGCTTTATGGATATCGAGTCTCTTTTTACATCCTGCTTTTATTTGCAGAAATTCATTCTTCCTTTATTCGAGATCCGCGAAATTTTTAGAATGGCGATTGCGTCCCGTATTTCTCCCGTAAAGGGGAGAGAAGAATGAGACGCGTATTCATCTCCAGCTGGGATCGTTGTAAATGCACGGTGGCGTTATGGGGGTTTCGTGGAAGCCAAATGGGAGCTGGCGAGGGAAGCAGAGAGGAGAGGATTCGTAAAGACCACTGCATCGAACTGCACGCGATACGAAGAAATCGAAACTTTCCTAGAACTTTGCCTTCTCCGAGCAACATCCTCTCCGGCCCTTCTCGCGACGCGCCGCACGTGTCCACAAACGCGCGTGATGCACTACTCTCCGCAACGTCATTTCTGTGCAAGTTCGAGGCAAACGTTTGCTTGCCTTATTCACGTAAAATGAAATTTTTCTTCGATAATAGCGATGACGTTACCGTGCAGAGAGCATCGGACATGAAAGTTTTATTTACTAATGACGAAACTGTATCGATCCCTCGAAGGCTCTTAATGTATATAGTCCATATATGTATATTTATAAAAACGAAATAAATTGGTTCCTCGATTGCGAATCTTGTTCCAGTGTGCCCTGTTTGGAAAAGAAAGAATCAAACTTTTTGACGCATCTGTTTGTTTTATCTTGAATTTTGCATTTTTTGGCGCTCGGGTCTCTTTCGGAATATGCGTTTGAAAAAGAGAAGAGAGATTGCAATAAAGGTTTTTTGAGGCAGATGCCGGGCGCATTCACTGTCATTGCGCTCGGATGCGCGCGTGCAAATTCCGGAATAACGGGCCGGCCGAATCAATGAAATTAATGAAACGGCAATTTGTGCGAGGCGTCACGCCCGGCGAATACAGCGAAGGATTCATCGGGCGCGAATTGGAGACGCGATATTGTTTCGATTAAAAGGTCGCCGCCATCGCCGTGTCATTGATCGCCGAGAGATACTCATATCTCTATGGGCACCGTACTCATTTATTCGCATCATTGTGAATGAATTGAGCCTTTAATTAATACTTATACTTCTCACGTATCACGTAAACGTAAACCATTCTAATGTGCTACACGTGTAGTCGCTTTCGAGGAAATTAAATTGCTACGTTGCATGCCGCGTTGAGTTTGTTCGGAATAATAACTTGCGTGGCTGTAAAATATAGGTCGTGAAATAAATGAACGGCTTGGAGAAGAAATACGAGAATTTACTAATAACTCGTAATTTTTTTTAATAGCTCGAAAGAC
This sequence comes from Tetramorium alpestre, assembly GCA_021460005.1. Taxonomy (NCBI): domain Eukaryota; kingdom Metazoa; phylum Arthropoda; class Insecta; order Hymenoptera; family Formicidae; genus Tetramorium; species Tetramorium alpestre. Next base: position 117,711 of record JAJVSH010000010.1, read on the forward strand.
TAATAAGATTTTTTATCTACTTATACATCAGATTTAATTTCAATTGAAACTGTTTAAGAATTAATATTTTAGTAATTGAATTGGATTTTCTTTCGGCGTTAATAAAGATTCGGTCTTCTGATTAAATGTCAAAACAGTTATTGAAAAACTCTTCGCTCGAGATCACTGTTGTTTCGGGACAACGGCCTTTTGTTGCACGTACATTTGTCGACCGGCCAAACGCATCTGCTTTCACTTGGGAGATTCGCTGTACATGTCGTTTACATTATTCACGTTATATTCGCAATTTCAGAAATGCTGGCAGCAACCGGTGTTGTCAGTATCTGTTAACACTCCTATTGTAAACTCTGAAATTTTGTAATTCGATGGGTGGCATTTTCATGAAACTTGAGCGTTGCATTATTCATCTTTCAAAGAGAAGGCATTAAATTAATACGCTACTTAACGTAACTACAAAATAACAATTATACATTCGTAGATGTTATAATGTCTTTCGAATATAGCATTAATTTAAAATGTTATGTTTATACTCTGAAAAAAAAGATAAAAAAAATTAAAAGCTTATTTATTATCATATTTCCAAAATTCAATATATTTTCGAAAATTCCTTATTATTTAAAATTATTGAAAATTTTATGTTTAATTCTAAAGATTTTTGTTTAAAATTAAAATTGGACGATTAAAATTAAATTGATGTACATAATAAAATTTATATGAAGAATGTTAACAATCATTTCATAAACATTTATTTCAAACCTTCTTTGAAAAAACATTAAATGTGTTCGTTTAAATTTCTCTTTGAAATGCAAAGGCATCGGAATGTGAACGATATCGTATTATTTGCGACGCACATTTAAAGCACTAAGCACGTGGACGAGCTTGTTGAGAAATGGATTTCTGGGAACCCATTTCGCGTTTTTTAATAGGTGGCGTTCTCGCATGTGATTTCTTCCGGTTATCACAGTTGAGATGTCGTAAATATTAATAGAAAAAAAACGCTGTTTCATCATGAGCTAGTAGTAAACATAATTTCGTAGTGTGACGCGAGATACATGTGATGTAAACGAAACGGGATGAGTCACTGATTCAGACACTTCGGCGATTATCTCGTGCTCTTTACATTTCTCAGAACGAAATTGGATTTATGAAGATGTTATGGAAGGCTTTATTAACTGTTATCATTCGCAAATCTATAGGTGATTTTTACAGATCCGAAAAACATAATAAATGGTTTACTTCTGTTTGTTTTCGCGATGTAAGGGTCTTGAAACTTGCAAGATACAGGAGATAATAATGAAGGGAACAGCTCTTTGTTTTCTTTCACGCGATTCACATCGACCGCGCCGGCATTTTCGCGAGGAAGCAGGAAATAAAGAAAATAGACCAGCCTGTCGAGAGAACTCGCTAATGACCTCACGGCGCAGAAATGGTTGCGAGCGTAGTGCGGTGAATTCCCGGGAATAGAAACGTCATCTACGAGAAAGTGCAAACCTCGTCAGCCTGCATCCTTTCTGTTCTCTCTACCACACCTTCCTTTCTCATTTTTCTTTTTCCGTTACTCCCGGGGTTTCTCAGGAGATTCCTTGCGATTCGCTTTATTCGAATCACTTGATCGAGCACTAGAGAAACGTTCGCGTTTTGCAAGAACGCATTCAATTTTTCAACGCAATCTCATAATTTTACAATATCGAGCGAGTCCATTGATATTCCGAAATTCAATTTTGAGGAAATTTCTTCGTGCGTAGACAAATTGAGCTTGAGAAAAATTTAATGAATTTTAAAATCGATAACGAGGTACAGTTTTAATTACAGACATAATCTTAATTTCTATTTATGGCGGTTGAAGTCGAAATTTTCGGACTGCTGTAAAACTGTAGAATCTTTGATAGCTTTTTCTATTTTCTTTTTCGGACGTGCACATATTCGGCAGTTACATTTTATCTCATTGAGAGAGCCCGTGGAGGATCGTAAGGTATATTTTGAACCGTTTCGTTAACTGGATACGAAGGTTTTACGATCTTTTTTTACGATTGACGTCATTATTTTATGAAAGCCTGTTTCCCGAACATCGTGAGCTTTCATTACATTGATACACATACGCACGTACTCATATATATATATATATATATATATATATATATATATACATACATATCTCGCGACAGCGAAGGTTCAGAAGACGACGAATTCTTGGCACTATGACAGACACGCGAATAATTGCGCTGAAAGCGGAAGTACAGAAATTTGCGTTGATGCAATTCTACCTGTGTCAAACAAACTGGCAGCTTTGTTTTTATTGAATTAAAGCATTTTTATCGGATCGGGCAAAAAAACGAATGACTGAATAAACGCATCCATGGACAAGAAGTCATAGTTATACTGAAACGAAGAAACATACTATTTCCTAACCCAGTGCGCAATTCGAACGAGTTGTTATGGATATAGTCACAAATTTCATAATCTGTAACTTTCTTCATATTCGCAATTCGTTTCGCGCATTCGCAGCGAATTTTTTTTTTTCGCGAGTCTACTTCGCGCACGGCGCGATTCATTCGCGAGTGTATCGAGAAATGCGCGTGATGCGCTATCCGTCAAGGAACGACAAATTTCTGGCAGGATGACAGAGTGCTACCGTTCTTGTTGTTTCCGCGAAATCGTAAAACGCGAATATTGTCGTCGTCGTCGTTATCGTGCCAATTCACGACCGCGGTCGAACGCGATATCCGTTGTCGAAAGAAAACTGCAACGGACCGCCCGCACTGTGCCGTCCGATGCAATTATGCGTCCGCGAGGTGGGCGTAGAGTAAAATTGCAACATATATACACGCACATACACACATGCGTACGCAAGTACATGTATGCGCACAGTGTGTATGCGTTTTCCAACAAAACAATCGTTCATGTGCGCATTGTGTCGAAAGTACGCCAGTTAATTTGCCGTCGGCGAAAGCGTAATTATAGCGTTGCGCTGTTTGCGTGCCGCAAATCTGTCGACGGACTTCTAAGAGTGGATATAGTGTTGTCTACTAATGTACACTTTTCTCTGTGATCTTTTACCAGCAAACAGAATGCTTTCTCTCTCTTTCTCTCTTTCTTTCTTTTATTTTCACCTATTATTAATATTAGAATTTTGTTATAAAAATTGAAATATGAAATATCAAATGTTACATTATGGAATCCTTCCTTTAAAATTAATTAAAGAATGGCATATTTAAAAAATTTTTTCCCAATTTTCAGAGTCTGTAAAAGCTTCATTAAACATTTAATCTAACGCTGAATATAAAAATGTACCATGGTATTTGCCGAAGATTATTGTATTATTTTACTTACTTCGATTGTTACAGACAGAACAATACGATTCATATCTTGAATAAATCTTGACGAATATATTAATACGTTCAAGATAATTCATGCAGTATAATATCGTTGATAGACCGTATGATGTAGATATATGAGCGAGTAATAACTAATCCATTTCGTGAGTTTTATTTTTATATACGATATTTAAGGGTCAGTGGCGCTTAGAAAATCCTGACTACGTAATTTCTGCGAATTATTTCAAGCAGATGCACCGTGAGTAATGCACTCAAAATAATTCTTCCCGCTGCTCGCTGCGCAATATCGAGCTGAGCAAACGGCCAACAGGCCGGACAGGACGATCTTTATGCAGATTCACAGAAAAAAAGCTCGATTTAGACGGCGCCTGACTTCGCTTTCTGTGTCACGTAAGAAAAAAAAAATGACGCAGAAGAAATCCGCTAACAAAGTATCGGGTGATTTAATGGCTTACGAGATTCTCGAAATACCAGTCTTCTCGCGAGAGTCTCTGATTTTTTTTCTTTTTATTGGCACCGTCGAAAGCGCGATGAATCAAGACGAGGTCATTTGCATTCATCACCGTGCTACGTTGTAAGAACTCGTCAGAGCGGACCCGCGTTCGTATTTTCGGACTCGCCGCGTCCGACCATATGGAATTGAAGTTAACGATCGCATCACTGAACTGTACAGTCGTCGTGCGAGCTGTCAATTTTTGACAAATCGGGAAATTTTACATGCCTCTTCTATCCGCTGTAATTATCGAATTTAAACGTCATATCGATGGCTTTGGCTAGCGTTTTGGTCCGTAGCCACCGTAGATTGGTGTTGCCCTTGTTAAACGCGAACGATAAATTAAATTCAAGTTCGTATGTATTTAGGATTTGGCGGCGATGACAGATGATAACTGTTCGCTAGGAATAGTGCGCATGCCTTGCGCTTTACGTAGACACTCTAAAATACCGTCCTGACATTTCCTGCTTAACGCAGAAGAAAGGACAGTATATTTTTCTTTAATTTATACTAGCGCCAAAATATTTATGCGTAAGATACTTGAAACTGTGATATTGGAGATAATTGAAAAGTTAATAGTGTCTTCTATCAACTTTACTAATTTTTTATATTAATATAAATCGGCGAAATATATCGGAAGACAGTTTCTAACATCATTTAATACTTAATATATAAAAATTATATATTAGGATTAGTTATTAGAATTTAATGTAATTAACCATCAGATGAATTTAAATAACTTTCGTGTGAGTAATGTGTATTAATTTTGGATTTAATTACTTAGACGTAATTTTGAGCAAAATTAAATACATTAAAATTTCTCTGTCGAAAAGAAGATAAGATCAAAGTTGAGCTTAAACTCAAAGTGTACACATGTAAATAATGAACTTTGCATTTGATGTAGCAGTATTATATGAAATTGAATGTTTTCTTTGGCTGCGCGCGAGTAGAACAGTTCATGGCAACGCATTTAATAAAGAGAATCGCGTGCACTTCGCGACGGGAGGTTTTCCAAAATTGATCGCATCTGCCTAATCGCCTATTTCCATCCTTCCTGGTGACTCGTCGATGCTTTCGGTCGTCCACGCTGCGTGGTCCGAACGATCGAGTTTTGGCGGATCTCCAAATCGTAGCTACCGTACATACATCGAGCCACTTTGGATCCTATATCCGATCTATTTTAATGTCGGGTCGTCAATTAATCATTAGCTCGCTGTCGTGTCGAGTCGGTAGTGTCATCGTTTTCTCTGATCTCTTCCCTTTAGAAAAAAGGACTGAGGAAAGGAAGGAGAGAAGGGAATAAAACGCTTCTCGATGGAAGCGATGTCATCCTGGTATCACGTTTTCTTGTTCAGTTCCTTTTGTTATAAATTATCTGATACTCCGAGATCACTAGTAGAATCATTATTGACTTCGCGGTATTCAGCGAGTATTCGATCTTGAATATGATTTTCATAAAGCTGCATTAGGAGATGGCGCTATTAATTAAACGCTGATTAATTTATTGATTTTGACAACGGTATCTTTTGTACGTGGAAGTCGACGCTTAAAATTAATTACAAGGGAATTATGTACAATAGAATATCAAAGGTATTAGGAACCGAATTCTAGAAAAAAGGTTGCGAAAAATTGACAAGTGCCTGTTATAAATTAGGTCTTGTTTAATTGTAAATTTTATTTTAAGTTAATTTAGAGACAATGCTCTTTGTTATGTATATATATTTTAATTGCAAAGACTATAATGTTTAGTATTAAATATCTACATAATTAGATTTTGTTGGAAATTTCTGTTAAAAATTTTATTTATTTCTCTCGTTCTCTCTCTCTCTCTCTCTCTCTCTCTCTCTCTCTCTCTCTCTCAAATATCTATTATGTCCAAAAAATAATTAAAATATCATTCAATAATGTTAGTACATTGCGCTATCAATTCTCTGACGTTAGAGAAATTTATAAATGTTTCAAAAAATTGTCTTAAAATTATCTGGGCTGCTAGTTTCAAAACATTTTTAAAACAGTTGTTTCCGTTAACAACCGTCATTCTATTGCTGTAATACGCTAATGGCAAAGTAAGCAGCCGCGTTGAGGTGATTTCTGACGAGATCTCTTGTGGCTCGTAAAATTGCAGCTGGCCAGAAATGCAGCCGAGATACCGCCGGCGTTCTGTCAGCAATTAATTGTTATGCGTTCATGGACGCTTGGGATTTACAGTTAGAATTTGTACAGTTATGCGTTTTCTGCATCTTTCGCATGCGATCAAAATATACGAGCGATAATTAAGATGATTATATAATTAAGATGATTATATTATTCTGAAAATAAGAAGTAGTTAAACTGATCAATTCCACTTTGTATAAATTCTTTAATTTTAGTACTAGAGCACATAGATTAATTTGCAATGTCTTAAATTTTCTTTATTTTTTTATGGAATTATTTTAGCTTTTAAGAGGCTCAATTATCAGAAATTATTTTCGTATCGTGTCAAAGTATCGTAAGGGCAAGGAAATAAGGGATATCATGCTATTGGCAAGAGAAAACTTTATATGCGATTAAAAGATACGATAGAGCGGACAAAATTAATTTGTTGAATATTAGAATTGCCTCATATAATTTGATTTCCAGTATTTCGGAATACTGGAAATGTACGATTGTCAAAATGATAGGACGAAATTGCATAATTGCGCGAGATAAAAACATAGTAAATATTCCGGAGTAGTAAAACCGTGAGAGATTTGGCATCATTCCAAGCGTCAGAGCGTTTGAGAATCAAGATGGTCAGTTTTATGTCTTTATTTACGACACGGATCGCCACGCGAATATTTACATATTTTTGTTAACGCTAATTGCAGTTAATTTTTCGACTGCAATGACAGTTTCTTTAAGACAAAGTCCGAGCTACAGTTAGTCAAATCACGTCATTAACTGCTTCTATTTTAAACTTTATTATAGGTACAAAAAAAGGTATATTACCTAATTAACATTTATACATTGTATAACGTATAACTTTACACTATTCGTATAATCTTTTATTAGTCGCTATTAGTTGCATTTGATTCCCATGTGAATCAGTTGCGCGCAATTATCGGGCAAGAAATGAAGCAATCGTCTTTGTACCGTTACTTCGCGTTCGCCTATGACACTTGCACTTGCGGTAACCGCAGTTAATTCCGTATGCTACATCACTCATAATGGTATTCGTAAACTCTAGGTGCGCATTACACATCGCACATATGAATTGCGTGTTGCAATAGCACTACTACGCAACATTTACATTCAATAGTTTCTTGGACGGTTTTATAAGCCTTTTTCTCTCCTCTCCATCGCGACTTGTCATCTTTCATCTTTTTTATTCTCGCATACATCATTACTGCGGATCGATTACCGCTTGAGATAATCGCAGTTAATCTCCACGGTCGGGTAACGCGTAAGTGTGCGTAGACACAGTTTATGAAGCTTATCGAGAACGGACTACTGTGCGATACTCGCATAAATCGCCACTTAATAGTAATCCTATCTTGAAGATGATGACCATCTCTCATAATCTCGCGATCGCTTTATGCGAGATGAATTATATGCTGTATACCTTGAATAATGTTTTCTTATTAATTAATTAAGTAAATTAGAGAATCATGAAATCCATGATTATATAACTAATTTGTGATTTCTTCAGAAACATCCGAATGTGTAAAAAATTATAATACAATGAGTATTGCATTTTTATTTCATTTTTGATATTCTAACATCTTAAAATTTTCAAATGACCAAAATAGTAACTTATTGAAACTTTACTAGTTACGGATTATTAATGTATTTTCTCGAATATTTTAAAAAATTGAGCCGCGTTTTTAAGATTTCATATCTCCTACCGGTTTGTACTCCTAATTAATCCTCAAACGATAAAATCTTTTGTACAGTATAGATATGGATTTTATACACGTGCGTGAAAATAATTCAAGAAACGTATATCACTGCTACCAATCATAAACTTTGAGAACGATCATACGATCTACTTTATACTGTTATCTCGGTTCTACGACATTTACTGTGTATGCAGGCAATAAGAATGATACATGATAAACATCACAGAGTTCCGCTTACTAACCTCTGATTGCAGGTAGTCGCATTTGTGCAATCACTTTTTTCTATTTACATTAGAATCTTTTCCAATATAATAATAACACTTTGATTCTTGGTAAGGATTATAAATGCTGCGAAATGACCCGTTTTTCTTTTGACATGGCCTTTACAATATCATAAATTAAGACGCGTAATTGTCAAGCGCTACCAGCATCTGAGCGGATGATTCTCGCAATTGGAAGGTGCACGAGGGAACAATTACGATTGCCTTGACTCTCCGGCTCCTGATCGAGGAAGTCAGGGTATCTGCGTGGCAAAATAACATCTTTACTCACTTTCATGGAAATCGCTGGTACTGTTGTTTCCCTCATTAACGCGCGCACGTTCCGCGAAGAGAGAAACGACATACCCGCATGCCGGCCGCAAGCGACGTAAAACCTTCTCTATATCGACGTTGGAATGATATTGAGTCATTTGATTCAATCTGATTTGCGAGCGCTATTACGTTATACATGATATTAACCGCACATGTTGCTCGGCGAACGTTACTCGATTAATGCTTCGGTAATTAACACGTCATCACGCATCGCCGGCACGTCAGCATGGATTAAAATTTTAAGAATTTTTTGCGCGAATATTTAAAATTGACCGTAATTGAAATTATTCGATTACTGAAGCAAGTAAACTTCAGTAACTGAAGTTTACTAGTTAACTGTTTAATTAATACTCGATTCACTTCGTTGAGCTGATTAATTAATATGTAATTCAGTTTGTTTGTTAATTTGGAATAATTATACGTCACACTTCATAATTATATAGCCATAGCAATAATTAGGATGTGTCTGTAAATATTCGTAGTATTCTTATTAATTAATTGAGATAACTTGAATTTACATCGCTCGTCTGCGTATCTCTGAAATTGATAAGTTATTGTAAAAAAGGTTGCAATTAAAAATTCTTGACGACGCCATTTAAACCAGTCGATAGACCGTATCAAATAGATGTTCTCGTTGCATCAGTCACTTATAATGATATCGTTATCGCATATGTATATCTGCAATCGTACGTATACATCTTCAATATTATTATTTTTCATTTTATCGATAAGATTATTAACGTTATGACTTGCATTATCATAACAAAGAAATTTCTGATGTACCGTCAAGCGTAATGATCGGTAATTACAGATTTCCTTGTATAATCCGCAGCGGTGAGCTATGCGCAAATAGTATGTTAGGTTTTCTTTTCTTTTAATATCGCGTTAGAAATTATCTCGATCAAGAGTCGAAGCTGGACGCTTATTACTCTCCAGGATCTGTTAAACCGACTATTAACCAATATTTTGTAAGAAGTCAAGCTATAGAAATATCTGCGGTAGGAAATCTACGCTGACGAATAATGCGAGCTACCCTGCATATGCTACTCTCTCCTCGAAAGCGTTTTCGAATGATTCGAGCTTACGTAATTCCTTTGTAGGCCGGTCGGATCGGGCTGAACGGATCTAAAGCTGACTAATCGCGGGTTTCTTGTGAAAGTGATGTTTTTTCTCGCGTATTATAATCTCGGCTACGCTGGAGAGCCAGTCATGGTTTTGCTATTTCTACGCGCGAATATCACAGTGTATCACTGGAGCATATACATGAATTACGTATCCACCTGCCGTTGTGTAGCAAGTGACGCCTACGTATAGCCAATTTTAGATTGGACAGGATATGGGGCGAGATACTAGAGTGTATTTTTTGATCTTATTTAAAATGTAAATATCTGCATTTGTCAATCAAATAAATTTATGAAAGAAACGTGTTTAAAGCATTTGAAAAAAAAGTTGCCAAGAATTTAATTATCGTCAAGCTTAATTGAACAAGTTGTTTGTTATTAATTTTTTTATGACGCTCTACATTAGTCGTTTAAATCATAAATAATCGGATTAATTGATTTTAAATGAGTGGTAATTGAAATCGGAGTTTTAACGATCTCGCAACGGAATCTCGCTGATTATTCCCCGGAACGAACGATCAGCTCGAGTGAATCAAAAGTTACGTAAGGCATGGAAATTATGTGACGTAACAAAATTGCGCGAAAAAATCTCCACGAGGATCATCGCACTTGCATCTCGAGATTAATTTAGCTTTAGATTGTTCGAGGAATCCCCATCTTCGTTCCGAAGCGCGGCTCTGGTAGGATTATTCTTAGAAAATTCACTCATGATCCAAGTGTGATTTAATATGACTTCACGGGGCTATTAATCGAAATGATCGAGTCGGATCGCCGATTCGCGGAAACCTCACATCGTCTTTTAATGAAAAAGCCACCGTTTCAAGGTAAACGCCGTGGTGATCGCGGAAGGATCGTCGTCGAACGTCGTGAAATAAGCCGGTGAAGAAAAGAGGAGAATAAAACGCTGCGTTTTATATAATCGGCCGATAAGCAATAATAAATTGCAAAGAATTTAATGAATGTCCCGGAAATCGATTATTAATAAAGTCCGTTTTTATTGATGTCATGATGCAAACGAACAGCCGCTCTATCGCATGAATAATGATCCTGACAGGCAAACTATAGCAAAACTTGTTAGACCAGCGAATGTATCCGTCTTACAACACAGACGTTGCTTCAAGTTGAAGTAGCGAGAATACAGTGGGATCCGGAGAATCCGCTTATCTTAATTTCATCGACAGATTCTTTGGTGAATCTCAGATCGAATCATCCTTATCGCTATTATACAAGTTGTCTGATTGTTAAAGATAAGATTGTCAAAATAAGAAAGAAAACTATCATTTACTCCAATGTCGAGTTCACGAAACATCTCCGTGTATCTTCTACCGATTCACTCGTGATAAATTCATACAATTAAGACTTCCCACGAGGAGGCTGCGAGATTTTCACATCGTGCGTCTGGCAAGTGAATTAATACAAAACATCGGTCTTGTCCCGTCGTCGAGATGCCACATAACCTTGGTAGATTCTAAGCAAGGTTACGGCATCGCCGTCTGTGTGTGGCTGCATAAGCTGCCACGGTGCGATTTATACGATTTGTGTCGACGCTATCGCGAATGTAGATGTGGATCGTGGACGCAACGTATGCGCGGCAGACGCCGCTCGAAAGACCTGTTCCCTTTCGAACGTTACCGATCTGAGGCGGTCGATAACCCGCGCTCGTCTAATTACAATGGAAAAGCGGTTCCGTCGTGCGTATCTGCTCGCGCCATCATCGGAAAAGAATTCCTGTATTCCATTCCTTCCCACGAATACGCGATCGCAGATATCATCGCCGCGCGCTATGAAAAACTCGCGGCTGCGCAACGCTATGGGCGTATTGCGCGACGCGCGTGTTAATTAATCACGTTTAACCACGTATTTATGCAAGTTCGCGTCGCGATTAATGTCAGCGGGATCGCAACGCGATAGATGGCGGAAGTGACTGGAATAATAATTACCGTCACGATATTTCCTTCCACCTCCGGAGTGTCGCGACATATGGCATTCCGAGGAAAACGCAATGACAAAAGCGCGATTTTTAATTACAGACAATTACATCAGACAAAGAATATTTATGACTATCTTATGTTGGTTCTCTCATTTTCCGAAGCATCAATGTCGGCTTTCAGATATGAACTTTAGAATATAATTGTTACATTTTTATTATCGTAATCGCGTGATATAGGTATTATGAACAAACTTTTTAAATATTATTTTAATAAGTTAATACTTGATACAATTATTTATTTATTCTTATATTGACCTGAAAGGTAACAATCTCTCTTTTTTATTCTTCTTTATATTATTATACATTATACAGGCGCAGAATGTCTGTCCTTTTATCTTCCCGTCACAAACAGTGATTGTTTTCCGGTGAAATTAAAAAATTCTTGTAACAGCTTGAAATGTTCACGGAATGGCTTTTAAGGCAAGACTCACGTATGCCACAGTTAAAGCGCAACAATGTAATGTGCTTCTTTCTGCCTGCAGCAAATTTCACCAGAGGCAAGTGCGCCATGTAATTTGGTCAATGGTACCGATCCGATAGCGATCACAGTGTTACCGAAACCATCACATTATACTTACGTCAGATATCGAATTTATTGCGTTGCCGGACTCGTGGCACCTGCAATAGAAATTCTTGCCTTATTCTTGGAAGCTTCAGATAAAAATCGTTTAAAAGACCGATAATACATTCCCGTGATTCAAAGATTAAACTTTCTAAAAATATTTATTACATTTACGTGTCGCATTTAACGCATTTAATGATACGATGGAAATTCGATGCTGATTAATTTTTTATCAAGGTTTAGATTACGGACGTGCCGACAGCTCATAGAAATATTTGTATCGTCTGTATACCGCGTGACGAGGTTCCGAGAGGAATATCTTGAAAGTTTAGGCGAGTTTGACACGAAAAGCAGAAAGAGAGAGAGAGAGAAAGAGAGAAACGAAAGGAACTTTGGAAAAGACGCCGAAGTAGTGGAGTGGGAAAAGCGACAAGACGCAGGAAGAGCAAAAAGGGGTCGAAGTACAGTACGTCTGTACACACGAGTCTGATAAAGCGTCGAGCTGCTCGTAATAAGAGCCGGCAGAAAGTTAGCTGAACCATGAAGCCGAGGCCGAGGAGGGCCACGACGGCGAGAGTTCCAGGAACATCGCGTTCCCTCCGAGAACTCCATACACGAGATAGAGACCCGCGGGCCTGCCTCGGTGCTTCTTTTGCTCCTTTCCCTCTATCCGCGTCTCCCACCGCTTCTTTCCCGTTCGGTCTCTCGCGCTCGCGCGCGCCGTGAAACTTTGCCGAACCGTTTAATTCTTGCCAACTAGAATCGACGTTCTTGAAAAGAAAGGGCGCTGTTTCACGCGTTAATCGACGGCTTTTATCCGCTCGACTTCTGACGGAGGGGAAAGAACTGTTATTGGAAGTTCCTCGGATGATTCTGCAAAAGAACTGAATTTCGTTTATATCGTTGCCTTAGGTAATTCTTTCTCTTTATTGTGAAACACATAAACAGAAATAATCAAAATTATATCTAGAAAATCGGAGATTTATTTTACGTGTATATGTCGTATAAAATGTATAGTAACAAAATAAATTTTTTGTATCCTAATTGCGGACCTCGAAGCGACATAATTGCAAGGAGAAGTATCGTAAAACCGATACTTTGCTCTTGTAGAGAGGCGTCATCGCCGCATACTAAAGTATGATTTTAAGATCATGTAACATCTGATAGATAGGCTATCATTTCATACTTTGTCACGCTTCGTTGTTCGTACTTGGGCGATCGCCGGCAATCGCCGGGATCATTGTCCCCGTTCGAACTATCAAAGTATCAACGAAGGCGTTCTTTTGTCGGAGGCCATCTTTGATTCGTTCTCAGAATCGAAGGAGCCAGCAGGCAGGCGTCTTCCAGCACCGGTCCTCGTCCGCGAGGTAACGCTTTACCGTTTCTCTTTCTCAACTTCTCATGTTGCTTCTTTACTCTTCATTATTCAGGATGAGCCTCGCTTCTTTCGCTCCTTCTCGTCTCTCTTTCTCTCTGTTTTCATTTGCATTCGGTCCGTACGTATCGTTTCGTTCGTCGAAATTATTTGCACCTGGCTTTCTAGTTATTATTTCTTATTTTTTTACTCATCATGCTCTGGCTTGTAATTTCGTATATATCTTACTTTATAGTATATACACGTAGATTTTTGTTTAAAAACCATTTTTAATCAAGACTACCGTTCCTATCCTATTTTTACACGGCACGACTTATTCATCCCGTTAACGACAGTTTTGCAATTTACTTATCGTTTGAGGAGTCATTAAATGTCAATGTAAGGTCGGTTCATTCTTGGAAACGGCGCAATCAGCAGGCGGTCATCTTCCGCTGATCCTTCTCGACGATGCACGACGTTCTTCGTTCTTCGTTCTTCTCTTTTCTCCGGGAGAGCCCTTACCTTCTGTTTTATTTTCCCTCACTCTTTTGCCAGTTCATTCTTTCTCCTTCCTTACTTCTCTCTTCGATTCCTTTTATAACCAAAGCGCACATTCATGGTTCTACGAAACCGTTGAATCGAACCATCTTTCTTGTCTGTCGATTTTCTTCATCTCATGTCGTTCGTTGTAAATTCGCAAATCCGCTTGTGATAATAATGAGATATTCAAACGACGGCATTATTTTTGGCATAATTAGTTTCATTTGGTTGTAATTTTATCTATACGAATTAATGTATATACGTGAAATGTTTCTTTCATTTTCCAGTTATCGTAAGAGCAATTATAATGCGGATAATTGTATGGACGACGATAATAATTCGTTAGAAACTTCGTTCTTTGATGCCTCATTGTAGAATTTTATTTATCTCAAACATGCGCAAATTAATTCGTTTTATGTAGCGCTAAAACACAATTTTTGTCTCGCATGAAGTGATATGCCATTTTCAGTGCTCGGATTAACATGTCGGTCGATTAACTTTTGGCTTTATCAAGTTTTATCAGGTCTTTGATTTGTAACCTCTCACAAGACACTGTCTTCTTTTTTCATGCCGTAAAGTATAGTATTATGCTTTCCATTTGTGAAAATTTGAATTGAATTCAAAGTTCGAGGACCCCGAAACATCCGGTCATTGTCTGAGTCGAATTTGTATGTCGGAACGATTATATTAAAATCTAAATATTTGACATAAAACATTTCTTAAATGATAATTATTTTCTGTGACCTACAATTTTTTCTACAGCGCAGTATATTCTTGAATCCCAATATATATCTTTTCATACTAATGTTTCATCCTAATCGATTTACGTTTCATCCTAATCGATTTATATTAAGTTCTTTGTACAAGCATATTGTAGAGAAATCACATGTGAAATATATATTTGCGAATCTTTTTCTTTGCCTTTATTCATCATTATTATTTTCTTTGTATTTTATATTATCGTAATATAATTAAGATAATTTTATTACATAAGTTTTTTTCCTTTAGAAAGAGATAGGAATTGAGTTCGAATTATTGCGTTAAAAAATTAAAAGAGTATATTTTATGAAAGATTAACATTTCGCTGCAATATTTTTTCTGCTTTATAAGATTTTCTCGGTTATACGGTTCGCCTAGTTCAAAAGGAATGCATGCCATCTGATGCCCTTGTTGAATCGACAAAATCGAATGGAGCAAAGGGTGTACGCGTGCGCGTGCGCACATGCACGGATATGTCACGTACGTTGTGTGCGATCTCAGCATTGGTCGCTGGCAAGGGCTATTTATAACATTCCCAGTGACACGGGATGTTACATAAGCTTACATTATTCATATCGCGCTTTTATGCTTCCTTCGTTACGCGCGCACGCGTGCATGCGCGTGCGACGAGTCTACGACGGAGTGAACCGAGGTATGTGCGTGTACCTACTCATTTACGTATATACAAAGAGTTCCACTGGCTCGTCATTTCCTTTTTCGAAGATTACCGCGAAAAATTTTTAATTTGATTTGCTATTCTTAACTCTTCGTATTTTTACCGCATTCTACCTATTCTCGTGCTAATAAGATACGATGTTGGCCAACAATCATCAGCTTCGGAAAAAATCTGCCATTTAGTGACAACTAAATGTGTTATACTCTGAAGAAACTTTGTAATTTTTACTTGTAACGATTGATGTGCGATTCGAATAACTTTACTAATTTTTTTCTAAAAAGGATTAATAAAGAAACAAGAATACATGTTTTTTATTAAATTTACTCTTAAAACAACATTTGTTGGCTTCCATGCAATATTGTGGGACAGAGAACAATAGCCAGGAAAGAATTGATGAAAGTACTTAATATTGAACTCAGCTATTTTATCGCTCTGTGCAGCTATTTTACACTTCATCGCTTAACAAAGTGAAGAGTCCAAATTATTATACGTCAGAACAAAATAATTTTATTAAGTATCTATAACAAGATTTATGTAAATTCTAATTATCGATCCGCCCAAGCTCGCGAACGAAATAAGAAACGTATTTTACTAGAGCAAAGAATAGCTGAGATATTTTCTAGGAGTCAGAATTTATTTGATTACGATGTGTAGCACGAGCACCGCGGGGGATTCATTTAAATTGACGACAGAGAGGAAATGAAGTTGCGCGAACTAATCGGGAATTCTTTGGGCTTTTAACCTGAATTATGCTACGAGGAACTCTATATAGGTACGCGCGCTGCGGGAGTCGAGATAAAATCGGTCCCCGATACTTTGCGGAAAGTTTTAATACGCCAAAGAAATAAGGGAGGCGTTTTAATAGACGGTAAGACGGAAATGAAATTATGCGGAATAACTCGCCGAGATGCCGTTTTATTTATCTTATCCGGTGTGATTGCGAGGAACGCGCTCTATTGCATAAGCATAATTGACACTTTATTGACATTTTTGCGCCAAGTATAGTTGGTCTTGGATGACGGATAGAGAAGCAGTGAACAAATTTAGAATGAAAGAATCTTATTCTTGATCACCTCAGAATTTATCTTTTCTAAAGTAATAAATAGAGATTTATTAATTTATTATTACCGAGCAATATTTAGCGGTAAGGACAATAATAACATTCGATAACTATGTTTATGTTTTTTGACTATTAGCGCGTAAAAGCTTTATAATTATATCTCCCTGGAAATTGTAATTAATCCGACAATGCATATTGATCATACGAATCTACAATTTACATGTCAACGCTGATCGGCAATAATTAATGCTGCCTCACGAGTAAATCATCTTCATGTTGACATTTACGGAAATTTAGTGATTTTAACATCCGCTAATTTCCGATAATGCGATAATATAGATGCACATTATAACATCATTTCATTAACATCGGAACATGATTATTTTATCGTAAACGTAATGACATTTGAACGTTAAAAATACTATTAAAAATTTATCCATGTATGTGATCGTATATCTTGTTATATTAATGGAGCATTCAATGATGTTAATTGAATTTGATCTTTCTTTGGCGTGACTTGTTTGAAATAATTGTCACATAAAATTATGTGCACTTGCAAAGGCTAGTTCTTCAGAAAAAGTAAAAGGATATAATCGTAAATATATGTACGTGAGGTATCATTTTTATATTTTTTGAATACTCGCATTTGTAAAGATAATTTATATAGAAATACATGCGATATCTGCAAAATGATTAATGCAAAAAATAAACTTGATTATGTTACATATGAATTTAGATTATGATTTTTATATATGATTTATTTAAAATTAACTTTGAAAGAAAAATCTTATTACTTGAAAATCTAAAAGTAATTCATATATATATATATATATATATATATATATATATATATGCAAATTGATTCCAACTATATATGCATTACGATTCTAAATATATGTAAAACGATTCCAATTTAATGCACTATGCAGCTAATCGTAATTTGCGAGATATTAAACGTGTCATTACAAAATTGTCTTTGAGGATGCAAAAAAGAAAACTGAATAAGATTGAGATAGAAGGTATGACGGTTTGTAAAAAAAAAAAAAAAACGGTTTATAAATAAAGTGCGAAAGACGAGTTTTAACGTTCTAACCGATTCCAGGTACAATTAAAGCAATCCCGACTACTGTTACGTTCCGTTCCATGAAATCCTGGGAAGATGGGTATGCACGAGAGGAGAAACATGACATGCATTGTTGGGAGAAAAAAAAAGGTTAATTCATAACGCGCCGTACGCGATGTATCTGTCGGTATCTCGCATCACTTCTCAAGTAGATTTGTGCTGCATCTCTCGCGCAGTAACGCCACTTCTGCGAATACCATTCTTTTCTTATTCCTTTTGCATTCTACGGACTGCTGGGTTACGCGAAACCGAACCGTATTCTTGCGAACCGGAGCTCTCGCGAATCAAACGCCAGGAAACCCAATGACGATCTCCGGCTCGTGCGTTGTAGGATTTTTTCCGAAGACGTCACGCTTGTGCATCGCTCGTGTGTGCACGCACCACACGCAGCTTCCTGCAACGCCCACGAGCGGTCACTTACAATTAGCGTTCGAGTCAAGTATGTGACTCGTCACCGGCGCAAATTGCGTACTGGCAGTAACTGCTGCGGCTGAATGGGACTTAATGGTAGTGGCGGCTTAATTCATCAAAAAGGATCCGGATATCTCTCTCTCTCTCTCTCCATTTTTTTCTATTTATTTCTTCTCTTCAATGATATCACGCTGAGTTTAATGGGTGTTTGTATCCCTCAGCGTACACGAAAGTGCTGTGTTTCACATCCAGAACCTATTTGGTTTTTCCCTGCTCGCATGAACGGCCCAACTAGACGATCAAATTACACGTTACCACGGCTCGTTGAGTGCGCGACTCGTTGCGAGACAAGAAGAAAAAAAGTATGAAAGAATGACGAGATAGAGCGCATCGACGAAACTTCCACTATCGATAAGACCGGATGATCGTGCGGAATTAAGTAAGCGTATCATTAAATCTGTTGTTGGCTGAGCTCTCGCTAATTACGCGCAAGTCATATATACGCGATAGACATCTCAGACTGACGGGGAGTATAATTTTCACCTCGTTCATTATTTAATCAATATAACGCAAATTTTTTAACGCCGTCTCCTCATATCTCGAAAGAGCATCAAGGCTAATGGCTCGCCTTTTCCGCTTCATGGATCATTAAGCCGCTGGATTATTAGCAGCGATTTTATTTCCATCTCGATCTCTGACACTAACCCGAACGATGACTGCGTTTAATCGACCTCCTAATAATTTATTACGCTAATCAAACGTCAAGATTCCTTTGACTAAGAATCTTTGAATTTATTCCGATCATTTAAGAGATAATTTACGAAATATTAAGAAGTTACTCTATTTAGAAGTACTCATAAATTATATAATGTAAATTTAAATATTTTATTTAGAAGTACTCATAAATTATATAATGTAAATTAAAATTTGAAAAAGATTATTACAATATATTGTATTAATTTTTGACAATTCTTTTGTTTCGTTAAAATAAATACTAAATTATATATTTTAAATTTATAATCATATTTATATTACTGTTGAATTGATCTGCATTTCGATCGTTTATCGAGAAGAAGAAGACGGTTCGACGATTTCGATGTCTCGCGAATGCACTGCGGAACCGAGTGCATGCAATTACAGGCTTCTGGCAGGGCAGTGTAACCGGCGAAACCAATTTGCGGTTATACTTGGAATTCATGAATGAGGCGCCACGTATAGTGGTTCCCGCCTCAATGAGGTCTCCGTGTCGGGCGGACTGGTAATCGTTATTGTCCATTGACATACCGGAATTTTCAACGTCGCTTCCTACATGTCAGACATGCACGTCAAACACGGCGCAGTTAGGTCTCTTCCCGCGGCTGTACGATGCTTGAATAGTAAAGAAGACACAGTCACTGACGTTCGATATTATAAAACGTAGAAAAAAGAGAGTTAGACAGATAACAAGGAATTTTAAATCTCTTGTTTATCAAGAAATCGTATCTAATTTGTGCTATATTTTTCTTAGGTCTATGAAGTTGACATACCGAAATGCAAACTTTTACAAAATTAATATGACATTTGATTGTCCATAATTTCTTCATATTTATCCATAAATAATTTTGTTAATAATTTTTGCATCTTGCAACAAAATGAAAAATAAAATTTATTACAGCATCTCTAAGTACGTTTTTTTTTAATATTTATTATATTTATATTTAAATGAAAGCAATCATTATAAATAGTCAAAACGTGAAAATATGCAATATTTTATATTACAGAAATAGACAAATGTCTCTCAAATTTGATATATAATATTAAGATAATAATATTTCTTACAATTTCTGTAATAAATTTATGATACTTATTTGAATAGTATCCCGGAAAATATTTGACGTGAAAATTATTCGCCGATTTGAGTGAGCTCGAAATTATATACGGAGGTGTCACACGGAGGTGTGCGCGAGTACTTCACAAGATCGCAACAATTTCAAGGTACATGCACTGTGTCGGCATCTTCTATCTACTTCCCACGTACGCATGAGTTTCTCTCTAATTTAATGCGAGTCACTCCAATTATAGTCGTGCCCACTAGTCGCGAAACTCGCGAAACGAAATTGCCATGATACCCGGAATTTATGAATGGACCGACGACGTACCTAGTTTCGCGCTCGTTAAGAAATTTCCGCGAAGCGTCCAAGCTTGCCGCGGCGAGAGAGAAAGAGGAAGAGAGGAGAGAGAGAGAGAAATAAAAGCTTGAATTAGGTGCAATGCTGCGCTTCGCTGAGTGAATCGTCGCATCTGTCGCTTGAGGCTTCCTATACATCAACCGCGGAACGAAACAAATGAGGCCATTTATCAAGAAATATATATAAACAATTCGATAATTCCGCGCCAACGGCGTGAGCGGGCACGAGCGCGTAATTTCGGTATCACTCAAAATAAAATCCAGCGAAATTCTAGCTAAGAAACCGGCCGTCCTAGGATCCAGACTTACGCAAAGTCATCATCGTGTTTTATTCATAGGCACCGACAGGTGCCGAGAATGTCGCCGCCTATTTCGCATCCACTCCGTATGAGCAAGCGCGACAGCTGCCGGGGCTGTTGCGCGCGTCCAAACTTTGTTGAATGTAACCGCGCGACATGCGTGCAACGCGGAAACCGTGAATGAAAAGACCCGCTCGGGCCGGGTATCGACACGGGATTTAATAATCGGTTGGCAGGCGCAAACACGTATCTTGCACGGACGCATATCGATACGATTGTGCACCGTTCGCGGAAGCGGGACGCGTGATGTATTTCACGAAAACCGTGATCGCGGCACCGACCGCAAAAAAGAAAATGCCTTTTATGCCCGCGTCGCGTCAAAATGAATTCCACGAAGAGAGACACCTGCGTGCGTATCCCTCGGTATTGCGAAGAAAGGAGGGAACACGGCTGATTGAGGCAGATGCGAAGAGGGGTTACTAATGGAGGCGTATTGAGAGAGACTGAAGTGACATTAAAATCCCAAGTAGCGTCCGCGATGTAACGTACGGTGTAAAGGTTACAAAGCAATTAATTTATCACGATGATTTAATATTCTTATCACCGCCAGACGCGATTTTAAGCGCTTATTAATGTCTCTGCCGTTCGCGGGCGCTTCGTTTACGTGTTATTTCGTCGCGTAATAATAGTTTGCGGGGTTTGGATTGTCTGAGATGTATTAACGCGCGGACAAGCTGGCGCCAGACGTCGCGTAATACACGCTGGGATTATCTTCAGAGTGTGTCTTAATATCGCGTAAAAATACAAAAATCGACTCTCACAGCAGTTTTTCCCGGCCAAAGGCTAACACACACGCTTGCATCAGTGACATCCAATTATACGTGATAACATATTTTCGTAAGAATACGATATCGCGATAGACGCGAGACATGGCGAATGCGCGATACATGTTGTTAACGAACGAGCACTATTATATAATGACGGAGTGTCGCGAGTATTGCCTGTACTCGACCGTCGAGTACATTGAAATGTCGACAACGAGCTAATCTCCGCGGCATTGCCATTTACATTTCGCAGCGACGATCGATCACGTTTGGCGATCGTGCTTAAAGCGATAATTAACGTAATCGCCGGTATATAGAAATAATTATCCGAAGGCTTTGACAATAAACGCCGCCATAAATCATTCGCTTGCGGTGACATTCGTGTGTATAGCCGAGTGTGCTTGCCCGAGTATGTCGAGAGGTAATATCGAATGCAAGGCTTGCAACAGGTCGACGTAAGGTTGGGTCAGTTAAGCTTACTTAGGTCACGTCACGATGATTGCTAGGCCGGCTGCTCGATGGTAGTCGCTATCTGTTACATAGAAGGCGAAATAAACTCCGCGAATGATTGTCGCTCACGCTATATCCACCTGTTGAACACAGCTTATGTCGTTTTTTCTATTACTGTCATCTGTCGCGATTACCATCGGCAACTTTTCACCCTCGGTCGAATAATGCGCGTGAAGAAATCGAAGAAAGGGCAACAATTTGCAAATTCTCACGTAATCGAAGAGATACTTGCTTTATATTCGAGCTAACTAGCGCATTGTAATTAATTATGTATGTGCGCTCGTGCAAAAATTTCCGTGTCTGAGCGATATTATTTAGTAGAGAGAGCATGCATATTAATTTTGAAATTGCATTAAGTATCGTTAAGTTGTTCTAACGCGGTTGCAAAACCACAGCGCGCGTTTAGATATATTTTTCAAAATTGTGCATTTAATTGTATTTTTCTATCTTTTCTTTATTACCGGAAGCTATTACCGTAATTTATTATTCGTTCACGAGAATTGCAATACGATTCTCTCTTTTAAAAAGACTGTTTCTTCGGAAGCACTTCTCCCTAATGTGTCTGACGATGAATGGTTTCGAAAGATATACGATAATAGGTCGCGTCGTTTTTAACTGCGCGAAGATGGGATTCGCGGAATACTCGCGAATTATTCCGCAGAATAATAACTTCCACGAAGCGGAGTCGAGTCATGAATCGCCGCATAGTTTCCATTCATGGCGCGGCCTTTGAATCAAGATCTCTGCCGATTTTGCGCTCAATAGCAGTGGTTGAGTCATTTCCGATAAGATAGACGGATTTCTAGAAATGACGAGAGAGAGAGAGAGAGAAAGAGAGAGAAAGGTTGCGGATTATTTGACGATAACGCGAAAATATAAGAAAACGCGATGATACTTTGCGAAACACAGCCTGATAGTGCGCGCGGGCATCGTCCATTCGCTACTATATATAGCACTACAATTGAGCGTATTATTATTTCCGAGAACGTTTATTCCAGTCTCTCATTTGCCTTTACGTCAGGATGAATTTCGATGAATTTTGGTAAATTTAATATCGACGTATGCACGATTGCATATTTGCACGTACGGGTGCATCGGAGCAAAAAATTTCGATTGCATCCACGATTTGCGCCCTGCGATTTCGTATGCGGGCCGAATATTCCGTCGCGTCCCATCGATAATTCAACGCACATTATCATTCACATTCAACCACGCAATGCTATTATAATTGCTCGTAGCGAACCGGTAAACGCGCTAATGATTTATCATGACAAAATGATGAAGCAGATGAGGCTTACGTCGAATTATTATTTTCCTTTGACTTTGTGCATTCGTACGGGCTTAGAATCTTCTACGCGGACCCAGCCCCGGCTCTCTCTCTTTCTCTCTTTCTCTAAATAAATGCCACGTTGCCTCGTTGCCCATCAGCGTACACGTGCTATTAAACACGCGATGGCTTTCTAATGGCTCGTTTAATCTCACATTCATTTGAAATTCAACGATCGCTCGAATCTCTCCAGCGACCGTAATACGGCAATGCCCTTTATCGTTGCGTAATGTCGAAGTTGCAAGGCGCATAAACATCGAGAGGGGAAGAGAATGAGGGAGCGCGTACGGATTACCGCCCACCATGATCTCATTAACTCGCGTTGCGTGTGGATCAACTGCGTGGAATCGATCGCGCTCGCTGCGTTCGATCATTTCTCGGCGTATAGGCGATAAATTATCGGCGTGCTTGGCGCGTCGGATTTTCGCCGAACCACGCGATCAGCAACAATAATTAATTGAACGAACGTGCGTAAACGCGACCAATTTGGATTATGCTACACCTGGCCAACAGCGATTTGGAGAATTCATTTCTGCGGTCGACGCGCGCGCGCGCGCGTGCGTGCGAACGCATGTGACTAACGCGTTGGAAAAAATAAGATCGTGGTCGAATCGAGTACAGCGCATTTTGTTTTGCTCCATCCAAACTATTTTCTTGTATTCTCAAAAAAACAAGTATTTATGTACCCGTCAATATTGAATTTGCAGTGTGGAATGACTTGCGAACAATTTATAATTCATAAGCCAAAATTCGCGACAAACTTCGATGTGGTAGCATTAAATTCTAAATTTGATTCATCAAAAGATATAGATCAAAGAATGTAAACAAATACGAACGTGGAAGACGCTATGAGTTTAATTTTACATTTTTCTGCAGGGATGATTTCTGCAAACTCATAGGTTCAATATCTGTTGTACATATGAACGTATATTTATACATCATTATACATTAATATATACATACTTTTGTTCACGATAGTGTAATAAACATATAATGAAAAATATAAGTAAGAGATACAATTTAATTTAGAGAATAATAAGAAGAATAAGAAAAATAACAAGAACGCGAAATAAAAATAGAATAAGAAATAGAAATATATATATATATGTATATATATATATATATATGTGTGTGTGTGCATGTTTAATATAGATAGAGCAAAGTAGCAAGAGCTATAACTCATTTTTTATTTATATCTTTTAATTAAAAAAAATTACGCCGACGAATATTCTCTTGTCGGTACATCAAAAAACAAGCGCTTATACATTTATGCGAAATTCTTTGTGGCTTGATCTGATTTATCTTAATACATATTTAATATCGGTATTAGAATTGCACGACGAGAGACGTAAGGGAGTTGCATTTTTTTCTAAATAACGCGCTAAGAATACGAATTTGACACGCGGCAACAAGCATGTTGAACCGCCAGGGAACGTCTCGTCAATGCTCTTCGTCAGTGTACCATTTATTCCGTGCCTGTTTCTCGTTGCGAAATTACCCGGAAGACAAGGAGGTATTATGACGTCTCTCGTGACAACTCGAATCCGATCGCGGACGAGAGACTCTGATTGTGAGTTGGGCGCGGAGTCGCGGTTCAATAGCGCAGCGGTGGCGGCTCCGTGATGCAATAATAAACTGCGACGGCGATCTCGGCGAGACACGGCAAAGGGCTGCGGGTCACGTAGGATATACACACCGCGACCGTTCTTCTCCTCCAGCGAGCCAGCTGGCATCAGGTTGTTGATTCATCGATCGTCTCGAGCGGTGATATTCCCCGTGACATTTAAACTATCCAGCCGGCCACGCTCGCTCGATCTCTCTCCGGAACCGAACGCTAATGCAACTGTTATCTAATAACGATGCACATACGTATTATATGCAGTTTAATGATATGTGGTGTAATTATTTAACCGGTTTATTTTATCTCGTGAAACGCATATCCCGCAGTGGATATTTCTCGCGCCGAGGTCAAATCACGCTTTCTGCATGCAGTATATTGTTACTCATTTTACATCTATATTATGTATAAGGCGTGTTTCTACACAATAATTTTCACCGCACCACTTTCCAGTTGCGGAAGTTTTTTATTTTCAATTTTTTTTTTATTTAAGAATGCCATAAATTCCGATTATAGACTGACGAGCTCTGACAATATGTTTAATTGCAATTGATACGATTATTACGATTGGGTTGCTGCCCTGCGTCTGGGGGGAGGGGAGAGGGACACTGCGACGCCACGTTCACCCCACAATTACTTCGATTGAGTCTACACTACCGTCACACTGCGGTCGATCGTTGTCTAGCGATAAAGCGACGTGTCGCAGCGACGAATCACGAACGGGACACCGCAGCTTGGCAGATTGACCATTGACGCATGTGCCGATCTGCGAATGTGTGCATTGTATTATATACCACCCGTGTAAAGAGACCGTGGACAGACGGAGGGAATATATACGTATGCGAGATTACGAGATTGACTATGATGCGACATGGTCCCGACGTTGGCGCACGTGCGAGCGCGGTCGAGCGACGACGCTACTCTAATTCGAGATGATTTCATGGCCGCTTTAATGTTTCGTCTATTTATTTCTCTCAAGGCTGTGCTCCGCCGTGAATAATGTCGCATGCGCGTTAGGTGTACAGTTGCGGCACATACATCGTCGTCCCACGAATTAATTGCACGTTCACACGTAGCGCCACTTTATTTATATTAAATGCACGCAAAATTATCCTGTAATATAATTTAGTAATTTTTTTTTTAAATCACGAGGAATGAACGAAGAAGCCACGGACTAACAAGATAGTCTCGAGAGATTGACGTTGACGTTAGTGTGCTGGTAAATTGATTTTCAAACAGCGTCAATGGCAGCGTCGTCGGTTGTGTGCATGTACGAGCGCGAGACGAGAGATGCGATAAAAGTGCATGCGCGTCGCTGCGTGAGATCGTGCGTACGCAAAAGGCCGATCGCGAGGGATTCATTCGCGCGTAAGGGAGGGCGAGAGGTCGCTCGCATATGTGAGAGGGTGAGAGATCGCCGGCGTGTATTATTTCCAGTCGATGAGCATACGAACGGCCGCAACTCGAGGGAAATACAGCCTGCGATGTCGCGCGTTGACGTGAGCAAGTGATAAAAGCTTAATTAATAGTAATCATAAAAAGTTAGTTTCTTGCACTTCTAATGTAATTTTACACGCAATATCAATTTTTCGAATCGAATCTTAAATTTACGGGACTTATTTGAAAAATAAGAACTATAATTAAAAGGATGTATATGAATCTATTAAAGTGAGTTAAAAATTTTTACGGAGAAATTTACCGTTGAAATTCATTTTTTGAAGTTCCTTAGAACGATAGATTATTAAAAAATTGATACACGATCGGTGATCATATTAACTGGAAATAACGGAATCATAGATATATGATATTCTCCTGGAAAGAGAAAAGAAATTCCTGATGTTATTATAAAAGATATTCTCGCGCGAAGAAAAATATATGTCTAAGTGCCAGCCATTATGTGTCGAGGGAAAGCTCTTCGATTTACCTTGCGCAACATGCACTAGCGTAACCGCAAGCCGTCGCAGACGACGATATCGTAACTCGGACTAGCCATTCTGCAGACGCACCGGGAGGGCATCGCCGTGTTCTGGTGTTTCTGGTGTGCGTGTCTTTGCGAAAGTGCTCACGGGGTAAGAGAGAATTGCGTTCGTGCTATTTCCAATCTGCGAGGCGAGAACGTGCGCGAAAAGAGAGAACAAATCTACTTATTTTAAAGGAAATTTATCAGAGAGAGAACAAGTAAATTAATAATAATAAAAAAGATTTGTATGTATAATATACATATATTAAAGAATATGTATAATAAAAAAGAATTTATATAAACTCTTTCTCTTAAGAAAGTATAAAGAACTAAATATGAAAGGTTTTTTTTATTTAAACCTTTGTGCAAAATTTATTAATTTTGTACAAATTATATTATTGTTGGATATTTCCGTTGTGGAAATAAAATAATTGAAAATACATACGAAATGATACTAAAATCTTATCGATCATGCAATGGAAAAATAAATAATTTAAAAGAACAGAGATAAATAAAATTAGTCCATGGTGCGTAACGTTGTAACTTGCAAAATAGGAAGATTAGTGTCCAACCCAATCATGATTCGTTTCTAAAGTCCGGAATTTAAAGCGCGATGCAGCGAATAATTGAAAAGCGTCTCCGATGAGAGCGAGCGAGAAAGCGAGCGGCCGCGGGAGCGAGAGGCTGCATTGAAGAGAAAGAAGAGGAAGGGTCGTAGATTCGATGGGTAGAAGCTCAAGGAGGGACCCAGGAGGCCCGACAGGCTGACGCCAGGAACCTCGCCGAGCGAGACGACCGGCGCCCCGCGTCGGCGTTGTGCCTGCGTGTCGCGTTCCGTATGTGCGTAAACGTGTTGGCGTATGCGTGTGTACGTCACTAGCCACGCGCATATAAATACACGCGCATCTGTGGCGACTCGCTTCTCTTCTTCTTCTTCTCCGTTACACGTTCGTCTTCTCTGCTCCACAGAGAATGTGGTTATTCGGCGTCATCTGGATTCCGGTGTGAATCATAACGCTCTCTCGGGCTGTTTAATTTAAGAAAACCGCTAGAAATTGAATCACGCGCATACGACGTGACAGGAACGCGACGAGAGCGTTGCTCGAAATTTTGGGCGAATTTATTAAGGTACACGTATGTAGAAACTTTTTTAAAGCGAACATATAAAAATTTATTACTTTGCTACGATGCATATTTTTGCACATTGTATATCTTTCAATCTTAAATTTATGCCGCGCTGTGATGTCTTAATGAGATCCACTACTCTCACGGTGATCGAAGATCGCTCGAGGAAAGGACATTGTCGTCTGAATGTGAACGTGATTCATGCGGCGCCGACTAAGAGATCGATTGACAGAAAGATCGTCTGGTACAATACAATGCGTATCACAAAGCGCAATTACAGCCCGATCGATGTCGTGGTTACGCGGAAACGACAGAAATGCATCGTGGTTTGTTCAATCAAAGACAGTCATTCGTTTATTGAAATTTAACGCAGGTTCAATGCGTTAACTATGCGGACATAGGTTTAAATTTGTTAAAAATCATCGAAGCGGTATTATCTATCTTATAGTTAATAAGCAGAAGGTTGCACTATTATGTAAATTCTAATTACATTCGTCACCGTTCGATTAATACGCGTTAATATAAAATATAAATAAATTTTACAAACCACTATGATGCATCAGATGCAAGCAAATTTCGATCTTAAAAGCAGCGGCGACAAGAATACTCTTTTTTTTTTATCGCCAAGCAAGGTCGTTTCGTCAGATTTCTCCATCGTCGACAGTTTCGCAGAAGGAGAAGGGCGGGTGGAAACGAGGTTGCGACAACCAGGAGGACCAGGGTCATCTCACGTTCACCTCGTAACGCTCACGTTTGACCGAATTCTAGTCGCGGGTCTCCCCGTTGCTTTCACAGAGAGTAGAGCCTGTTTTTATCGTGCAAGTAATTTGATTTACCGAAGGATGTCCCGACGATGTCTTCGCGATATTTCCTCTCCGTCGCGATTGTATTTTGAACATTGCATTCTGAGAAATCAAGAATTGTTGACTACGTTGATTCTTTTGACGATAATTAAGAAATGGGTCAATTATTGAGAAAAAAAGAAGAGAAGAATAAGAAAGGTCGCTAATAACGATGAAAACATCACTGTAAAAAAAGAATTCGCGTATCAGTCTCATAAAAATTTATAAAAATGATACAACCATGAGATATCACATTTTTGACGTTAATAAGCTTCGAGATAGACGTAATTCATAAAATTAAAAATCTACAGCACTAGTAAGAAGCTTGTCGTATATTTTAACGAGGTTGAAGAGAGATATTTTAATTTTTTTCGAAAGACAAAATTATATTTTATGATATTTATACGATGAAATTATTTAATCTAATTTCAATTTTTTTGCTTTATTTTCTGATACATTTGAAAATAAATGTAAAAAGCACACTCGACTATTTCGCGGAAATTTAAACAATTCAGTGATTGCTTTCCGGAATTGATTTGATCAAGCGTAATGCACTTGAGGAGTGAACGCAAAAGAATGCAGCTCGCGCGAACTTCGAGCGAAGATCAGGCTTTCTAAGAATTCCATGGAAATCGGGGTTAGAAAGAAGTCAAGCTGATTCTTAAATTGTCAGTTCGGGGTCGTGCTCGCAAATTATAAAGTGCTTTAGGACTCGGTCTCTTCTCTTTTTGGAGCCTTTTTTTCATTAGTTCGTTATGTCCACTGTATCGCCCGATATGCTTTTGGAAAAAGGTAGAAAAAAATCGTAATTAATATCGGCTACTCAAAAATATTTTCTGGACGAAAAGATTAAAATCAATGTGAAAACGAATAGACGCGTTTCAATATGTTATACAGATTAAAGTATCTTTATTTTTATCTTATAACAAAAGAACAACATTGTTAATGCTTATAGAATATCAATTTTTTCACTGAATCAATAGCTTGAACAAAACAAGAATTTCTTTGTATCTACATAAAAAAATACATTCTGAAGAAAAATATTTCTTGTTTCTAATTGTTGTAACAAATTGACAGATTTTCCATTGAGTAGAGTTGTGTCTTTATATGAACGACATGACTACCTAAGTTTCAACTTCAATTTTTAGAGAAATTTACTTTTAAACAATGCCTACCTCTTCTATTTACAGGATTGTTGATTTACAGCAATTTTACGAAGTTCTTTTATTTATGCCAAGTTGTGTTATAGACTTATGATACCTTTGAAACATACATTTTTTTCTTAAACTCACCTTTACCTGCGTGTTTAAACAAACTTAGGATTTTTAATACTCTGTAAAAATCGTTAAATCGAAAAACAATAACACAGCAGTCGTTGTTTGGAGCTTTGTGAATGGAGAAAAACGAGACGACGATGACAGACCAGTCGGTCGCTTGTGAACGATACTTTAGTCGTTGCTCATCATGTCCCTGCGGCTACGAAAAGGAGAGAGAAAGAGAAAGAAGAAAAGGACGGAGAAGCGGTGATGCTGTAAGTAGAGTTCTATTCCTAGAGCCCGGGACACCGGAGAATAACCTCGTACAACGGAGAATCGAGAGGGTTTCCCCAGTCCCCCCAGAGCAGCCGCTGTGTTCCGAGTAACTTCAAGTAACTCATTCCTTCCATCTCTTTCTTATCCTTCGTCCGTTTTCGACAAACTTTAACCGAGAGTCCTCCATCCTTCGCCCTTGCCATTCGGAAGTAAAGTCATCGAAACGAACTCAGCGTTTCACATTTCTGTTTTTCAGATAAAGATAATTGACACTATCTAAATATAATATGTTCTTTTGAAGATATTAATAATCATAGAAAAGTTTGAGATAATCCCATGTCATATTATCTCAATTTATCTTCCTCTCTCTCTCTCTGTTTTACTTATTTCTTTTTTCTTGATAGTGCGCACATACAAAACAGATATTTTATATCTTTAAGTGCTACATAATGATACATTCCTAAAACGGTCAAACCTGAAATAACAAAGGTTTGTGAAAGGTGTAGTACCTACCGCAGTTGATTTATAATTAATTACTCTCTCAGATCGAGAATAATAGCGATTGTTTCCGACTAGCGATATTACTCGAAAAATATATTAATAATAGCGCACCGCAATTATATCGGTCATTGAACACAATCGCGAATTAAAGATCCAATATTTCCGATTGCTTTTCGATTTTGATATTTTCTATCGCTATCGTCTCTGATCGCTATCGAGAATACCACCGCCCAAACGGAGCACGTTTTACGACCGTGAGATAGAGAGAAAACAATAGAAGGTGATTTGACGTACATGTTAACCTTGCGCATGTATACATTTCCACGGTGGCTAATTTCCATACAATTAAATACCAAACGCCCTCGTAGGTGATGCGACTTGATCGCATCCGGCCGTGCATTCGCGATCGATCCTGAATCGATCTGACAGAAGCTAGGCTGAAATGACCTCATCGAGATCGCACCATGGAACGGATCTCAATTCCTTCCACGTACACACGGGCAATTCTCGTGCTCTGATTTAATCGAGATGCTCCGGTGACTCATGATACGTTGACTATCAACAAGATTTCAGGAAATGCAGGCACGTTGTGCTCGGACAATTTTACAGTCAACGTTACTAGCGTTTACGCCGTTACTTTTATCTTGATAGGTTTCAATTTGATCTCCTGAAGATTTATAATCTTTAATTAATCTGTGTTTAATATCATTTAATATTACTATTTAATTTTCATTTGATACTGTAATTCTCGTAATTTTTACAAATCTATTTAACTTTCTGAATCTGAGTGCAGTCTTGATCTCGCGATCTTTTTTAATGAGCGCGTTCTTGCTAACGGTGATGTCACTCGGATTCATTCGGAGTATTTTGAGAGCGTGAATTCAGCGAGATTCAAGCTGTCTCTCCGAAGGACCAGAAATATTGATGTCGGGATTCTCGCTGGTTCCTCCCGTCGCCGAGAGGACGAATAAATAATTGTCGCGACAGCGTGCGTTCTCGGGCCTTCGGGTTTTCGAGAGGCACGCGTGGGCACGCCTCTCTCGCCTTCGTGAGGTAACGCTCACGCGTGCATACCATGGGATAACTCTTGTGTAAGAGAATTTACGGTAAAGTCGCGGTTAGGACCCGATCCGTCCCGATTCTGCCGCGGCCTTTTCTCTTGCGAAGGCCGCGAGGCTGACTCCGCACACGTCCCGTTTATTTACGTTTCGACGACGAGTTAATGAGGGTATCGGCGGCGTGTAATGTATGCAACGAGCCTGTCGTAATTCACGCTTTGTTGCGTGAACCCGGCGATCGACGCCACGTTTGGAATCATTCGGCTGACGACAGACGACAGCTCGACTGCTCAACAATTCGTGACGCATTTGCATTTCGCCAGCAAAACGTTACGATTTCGCAGAAGATCTGACAATGAGTCAGTGTTAAAAATGTGTTCTCTTTAGAGTTGTTGTGACTGAGAATAAATTTCGGTTAAAATAGCACATCGAAAATCTAAAATTGAGTCAATTATCAAATAAGTATTCGCATTAAAGATAACATTGATATATTAAATTCATAAAAAATTTGGAAAATGTTTTAATTAATTAAGTAATTTTTTTCTTTCTATTCAGAAACTTTCTTTAATCTTCGTAAAAGATATTGATTGTATTGTTGGTTTTTCGCAGGCAATATATAGGCACATGTATGTAATATTATATATAATATTTTTATGATAAATCTTCACATTTGTCAGAAAGAAATGCAGAAATAATTACGTTAAAATCTAAATTATATTAAAATAAATTGCCGTAAATGTGTCTATTCATACACATCTGCGACAAGTTATTTCCGTGAAGGTTATGATAAATTATCGTTCTATACAATTTCAATGCGCGTATATATAAACGTTTTGTCACATAATTATTCCAAGATATTCAGAATTATTATGCGCAGAAATGCATCACATCTAAACAGATTTATATATAGAATATGTAAATTGTAACACAGCTGAAGTCGGATTCTTTACCCGATAGACACGTGCAAACGAGTGCACGATAGTTACGCACTCGATGATGATTCGCGATGAAAAATCTCGATAAGTGCGGGATTACGTGCGGTAAGAGCAGACCTTGAAGTTGTAACTTCTGTGAGGTTCAAGGATCGCGCGGCAAGCGCATAATCAGGATGTGTAATAAAGAAGAGGGTAATCGCGAGTGCGAAGTCTTCCTCGTCGCGTCAGCGCCGTATCACGATCATGTATCAATCAACCGCAAAAATTGTTCTTTAATTCATATGTGCTCCGACTTATTAAACAGTCGGGTGTCTCTATCCAGTCGTATCACTGTTGGTGTATGATAACAGTAGTAGTTCCTCTTTATAGTTAACTCGTTATAGTATAGCAGATGCATTTTCCATTGCGGAAGTTTCGACGTACGTATCATGCAATCACTGACGATACATGACATGCTGACAACTTATGACGTTTACCATCCGCATTCCTAACTCGAATAAAAATCACGAAGGAAGCCTGGAGTGGCGTGTTAATATTAAAATCGAAATTTGCTTTAAGAATTTACATAACTACTTGTGAAATATAAGATATAATAAAATAGAAAGTATATTGGATTTCGTAATGCACAACTTTGTTGCCTGAGCATTAAGAACGACTGTTTTTAGGTATTCTCTGTTTATTTAAGTGACGTATAATATATGCGACATCGCTTAGGCGTGCTGGTCCAAAAAGTATCGGGATATCCGAGTTGCAGATGTATTGCCAGTCCTCTGAATTTTCTTGAGACTTTCCCAACTCGGCTCACTCGATCGGCGCGGCGAGCGGAAATCTTAGAATGACTCGACTCCGCCGATCGTTCGTCGGACTCTTACGCAAGCGGTCGCCATTCGGTCGGCATTCAGGTGTGCGTGGGGATTCCTCGTGGCGCCGGTCGTCTGGCGCGCTCCGTGCACTTGCACACACATGTGCCCGTACGCGCAGCGTTACACATGAAGGCAGTGGCGTATTTTGGTATCTCCGCTGACACGTTGTATTTCCAGCAATCCGTGTAAAAATCGTGTCGGCAAATAACTCAGAATCAAATTTATGACGGTCATTTTTCTTTCCTTGACTCACGCGTTTCTTCTTTTTACGCGCGATTTTTATGCGACGCAAATATTTTTTTGCACACCTCTCAAGATTTCGGTAGAGAAGCGATTCGGTATGATATATCTGGATAGTTAATATTCAAGTTTTTTTTTTTTCTGGACACGTATGACGACGTATTGTTATTATATTGCTGCGACACACGGTCGGATGTCTAACTGTAAAAAAAAAAAACAAAGTTGAGATTAAAAAAAATTGAATACGCCACTGGATAAACGACAGAGATGTATATCGACCGCGCTGGCACGAGCAACGTTCGACGGTATCCGCGGAATTCGTCAAACGCAATTTATTCGTGATAGCCGATCGTTATATGATCCCGAGCTCGAGATACATTGAGAGTAGTGTTGTTAACACGAGATCCGGTTATGATAATATTAGCGGCATTCGCCACTTTTCGCGTCTATAGATAAAAGATTAGTTGTAAACGTTGTAAGCGACACGCGAATATTTGATTATAGCTGTGAAGTCAATAAAACTCAAAGGTAAAGACAGAAAATTACAGATTAGATACGCCGAGATATTTGAGTATGTGCAGGAATGCAAACTTAATATTAAATTTCGTTTAATGTTAAAAATCTATTTGAAATTAAGAGGAAAATAAAGTCTTATTATATTCATTTTTCTTCATAAATTTTTATTGCTAAATAAATGTAGACCAGATTTTACTTAAAAAAAGTTCCTACAAAATTTTGCGAAAAGCACATCGTATTGGAGAGAAAATCCTTTTGGTATATTCCCTCGTTTATAATTCGTGCGAATAAAGCCGATTGCGAGATCGCTGGCCGATCTACCGATAAATTTCGGGCGATTTAATTAGTCCTTTGACACGCCTCCGTTATCTCTCGTTAATCGGTCGGTTTATTTTAAAATCGATTAAAAACCCGACGAGAGCCCGCGATAATGCCGCGTGCGGCGCGGGATTACCGGGAACCAGTTTCCCGCGATTTGCATAATTCGTCCGCGCGCGGAGAACCGTCTAATCGAACGGCTTTTCCCCCGCCGATATAAAACGTCCGATAGTCAACCTGTCTCGGCCGGTGCCGATAACATACGTACGCATACGTGTAGTGACACGTATCCGTGCGGCGATACATGCACACGCAAAGAAAACTGACGGTGACATGGAGAAGATCGGAGAGATGCGAGAGATCCGCCTATGCTAGTATACCATCATCTGTTCTGTCTCATATCTTCCTCTTGACGTCGACAATTCTCATTGCATGATCCGATAAACTGCGATTGTTTTTGATCGCATTTGCATCACTGGATAATCGAATTACGATTTAACTTATCACTCGATCATATATTTTTGCCTACAAGTGACATCAGGCTTTATGAGAATTTTTAATAATGTTTTGAGAAAAACTTGAGATTTTCTTTTTGTAAAAAATTCCAAACTTCGCAATTAATTAAAACGTTATTAAAATTAAATTAATAACACGTTTTTTCGAATAGCTTTATAATACGAAAGTAAAAGTAATAAGTGGAAGTAACAATAATAAAAGATTTAAATAAGCCAGGAAATTTCTCTGGGCAGATCGGAATTAAGTTGTCTCGTTCTCTTGGATGGACTTGGATAGACGCGACCGCAAAATCTCTCCAAGGGATCGTGCGCTTATTCCTGGCGCTTGTCAGAGATTCCAAAATGACGGTATTTAATTGAGAGCGTACGTAGCGAAGCCAGAACGTAAGTTTCCTCAACTTGGCAACCGCTAACTGACATGCGGATTCCATCTATTCTCGAAGATGCCACCGTGTCCCGGTGTTAACGTTTCAGAAAATATCACCGCTTCACGATTCGTTGATGTCTCCTGTGATAATGGACTGATAAATTCTTATCTCATTTTTATCGGCACATTTTTATATTACGAAGGTGTAAATAAATACTAGTAGGTGTAAATAAATACTAGTAGCGTCATTAAGTTGATTGGTTACACTTATTCTTATTGCATTTATAGTATTTTAACTTGGAGATATATTTATGATTACTGGAGAGTCAATATGATATAATAACGTTTTCTCCTAGCAAAAAACCGGAGATAATCTTTCTTTCACAAGAGCTTTTTATATATAAAATTACCCATTTAAACGATGACTGACAGTTTATTTCTAAAGTCCTAATAAATGTACGATTAGAACACGGTAATATTTATCGAAGGGATATTTTTATTGATATATTTATCAATAAAAATAAGCTGAGAATACATGCATTATATTTTTGACAGAACTTTATCGAATTATTTCGACCTAAAAACGTCGTGATATTTTGTAAACTTGAAAGCATTAAAAACTTATTAGCGAATATGGATTTTACTCCGAAGATGGCGATATTAATAATCAAATGGAAATAATAATTTTAGCGTGCTTTTCTGCGCGTGGGAAGGAACATCTTTTCGCTCTCATCCCGCTTCTCTCCCCGCTCGTAAATAGAGCGGCTTTTTGGAACTGTCCCGAGAGAGCGAAGTCCGCCTCATCGCAGATGCAGCGTGACCTTTCGTCACGATCCCTCTCTCGTGCGTGAGAATCCTCCGGTTTCCTTTGGCTCCGACGCCAGGTTATATTTCTTTTCCGATTCGAGCTCGTCTTCGTGTCCCCGCGAAGACAAATGCGAATGTCTATGTACCAACGACGTGGCGTCAATTGCGTCCGCCGTAAATAATAGAGTAAATTCAACTGAAATTTGTGGTCAACGAGTGCAAGATTCTCGAGTATCGAACGTATGCCAAGAACTCGGGATTTATTCCATCGGGCATCGCGAATTTCTTCGAGTAATTAATTAACTCATTTGGCGAAATAATGTAGCGAAAAATCGAGCGTGCCACATATGAATAATGAATAATGAAATCCGTATTAAGAGTGATGAAACGAATAATAATACTATTACAGCTAAAATTATTCAGGGAAATTTATATCCTTGTTATAAAAAAATATGCTTTACATCTATTAATATTCTATTGTTCTATATATGTACAATACATATCATATTTAAATATAGCGAGAGAACAAGTGCAATTAAAGTAAGCTAAATAAAATCTAGGATTAAAAGCTGCGACACTGGCAAAATTTTAACGCAAGGAGCGTGCTCATCGGGCGCGATATCGCACAGGATTATTCGTTAAATTCTGAAGGCTCGGTGTGCGTGTCGTTTGACGTCAATCGCGTTTGAAAACACATTTCGTGCATTCGTGATTGACGCCCTCGCGTCGCGCATCGAGCGCGACTGGCGCCTGCAGGACGGTCAGTTTAATTCGACGTGACCGAATTTGCATTTCGGTCAAACGTGTCGTCCGCACCCCGTGTTCCGTCGTTTAATCCCCTCGATATAATCCCGTACCATAGAAACGCGCTCGGCCGCGTCCCCATTATCCGCGTGAGCGTTACGCGTGGACGATTTCGTATGCGGCGATTATCGTCGCTTATCACTCGCCGTCGAGCTTTTTCTTCACGCGCCGTAATTGCGACAGCAATAACCGGTTGGGCCCGAAATACGACGGGCGACTCTCCGACGACGCCCTTCTTAGCATGAGAGCAAGCAAAACGTAAGAAGCTTAACTTGATCTGATTTGATATTGCTTATGCGGATCGTTTCCTGAGAAGTGCTCGTGTCAATTTGTGTGCTCCCATGAGTCTCAACAGCGACTCAAGCTGGGTGCGGTTGAAAGGTCGTCGCGCGGCCTCCACTAACACCAAAGAATACAACCATTCACCGCCTACTCGAACGGGAGCTCCCACGAATGCGGGGATTTAAAGTCATTCATTCCGCGAGAAAGTAGACGAAAGCAACGAGACGTTAAGCCGGAGCTCGTTGGTTTCTTTCTCGCCCCCAAACACAGGGATTCGTCATCGGTTCCCTTGTCATTACACACGCTATCTCTCCCAATAAATTTTCTACAACATTAATAAATCACAATGTTTTGGATATTATTCATCAGTCATACTTTTTACACGCCCGCAATTTAAATTGTATTGCAAAATATTTTTTAGATAGATTCACCTCGCATTTTGCGAAAAATGTTTCTAAAGGCTGCCGTATTTTTGTGGTCCAAAAATCTCGATTTATTTAACTGTACCCCGCGAACGTAAACGCGAGCGAGAGGAGTAAACGCCGATAAATCCAACGGTAACGTTTCCGCGTCACGCGTCGCTCACATCGCAATGCTCCAATCAACATTTTCGTGCGATCGTAAACGGAAGTTTTTGGCACGGCGCAACCATTCGGGCGACACACATGCGCGATGCAACGTCCCTTTGTGGTTGTGCGCGATGCAATTTTGTACGCGTATATGTGTATCTACCTGCGAAATCCTCCATATGTGCAAATATATATATCTGCGATGTATTCGAACGTTCGCTTGTGCGCTTTTCGTTGATGTGCATAGTGTACCGCTCACGAATGCACGCACTTGTGTGTGTTTTTCTATGTATTTGCATGTATGTATTTCGTATACCTTCTCTGTGCGTGTGCACACACCGTAGGTAGGTACAGCGGGGGTTTATCGCGAGCACAGCTGGCTTGCTTCCATAAACTGCGCTCGTAAAAACTCCCGAGGCTTCCCCGGAGCGAGCTTAAAGTCCCGGCTGCATCGGGCGTCCGGGGGACCGGAAGTCGACAGGCCGCGCGGGTTTTTATACGTGCGCGCGCGCGCGCGCGTGTGCGAGCGCGAGCGGGCGGGTGGTATATAGGTCGAAGGACGGATCCTGTCTTCGAGGACCCTCAATCGCGCTCCATCGATCCTGCCCGGTCGCCGCGAAAGGGCTGGGATGTCGTACGTCCTTTCTCGGCGCTTTCCTTCTTCCCTTTCTTCGTTCTCTTCTCTTCTCTTCTCTTCTCCCGAGAGATCTCCGCCCTTTATTTAAGGTCGTTATATATACAGGCAACTCGGTGTAAGCGGAATGCTCCGATTTCATTCGCGGTCATTAACTCGAAAGGATTGAGGCGGAAGAACGGACTGCCCGAAGGGTGTCGGTAATAATGACGCGGCGTAAGACGAAGATTGAAACTATACCGAGGAAGGTCGATTCTTTTTTGTCGGTATATTTAAGGGAATCTTCCATATTACAGGATTATGATGTAAATACTATAATTATGATAAGATGATAATGAAGATAAGTCAGTAATTTCTTAAACTTGTAAAAAGATGAAAAATTTTCAACAAGCTAAAATATTAGTACTAATTTAAACGTAGCCGCATTTTTATGGCAGGTCTTTTTCATTTGCAATCCCTCGTAGCCTCGAAAGCCAGGATACTCGAGGGATTCCCTCGAATACAGGTCTGAAGATCGCTTGACAAAAAAAACGTCAAATTTTCAACATTCGCGATTCTGTATTTTGACCGACAGTATGAAATTGCTATTGGAAGAGCAGATTTAGCAGGTTGAGGATTAACGAAGGCGAGAAGTTCGCAATAACTGCACAAGTTATCGATCTTTACGCGAGATGAGCAAGTTGATGCGGAGGTCTGTGTTAGTAGTTCGTGCGGCGATGTTGTGAACGCCACTTGAGGATCGAGGTAAATCCCTCGTCATGGCCATAGAGGGTTAAACCTCTATTACTTAAACTCGAGAGTTTGCCATTCCCCCCTTGGAATTTCTCAGCGCAAGTTCATGCCAAATCGTAAGCGTTTCCAGCACCCGGTGCGGATTTCGCGGAAATGCAATCTGTCGCTCTCATCTTTCGGAGCCGAGCTCGTCGAACAGATTCTCGATTGACCTAGCAAAGCGAAACGCTCTATTGACGGTGTAATAGTTAGTAATATGAACGCTACTCTTTATATGTCTATTTCTATCAATGCAGACTTTAATCTCGGCTCAACTTACTTTTTTAGTTTTTTTTAGTTCTAAGAATTAACCAAAGTATAAAAGGTAAGTTAGAGCAAGATTAAAGTTACATTGATAAAAATTAAACTTCACAATTTCGATTTATGTAAAATTCACTCAACGTGATTTAGATTCTAATCGATTTGAATACACAACTAATCGTACACAATGCGATTGAAAATAATTATAGAGTCGGAAAATATAATACTTGCATTCTTATTATAAAATTAACAGAAAACTTTATCTGCATTATCAAAACATCTAGGTGAATATAATTCCACTTTGTAGCATTTGCGCTCTTTTTTTTTTGTTAAAAAAACCGCGATTTTAAAATGTTCAATGCTAAATAAAAAAAAATAATATTTTTGACGATTCGAAATAAATAATATTTTAGAAAACACGGTTAAGGTAGAAAGTCACTTAATTATTTCCGTATGGCCGGGGGAAATGAAAACTGCGCCAGCGACGTAATCATCACAGGAGAGTCTCTCTCGTGTGACATCGTTCTCTGCGTTCGCCGATGATGCTGTCGTCGCCAGCGCGGTGCAGAGATGAGCTCGTTCGTGCATGAGCGTGCACACACGTAACCGTTTAATGCAGCGGGGTCCCCCTGTGATGCAGGTCTAAAAATAAATCACGTACCCCGTCTGTTCATTCAATTGACACTATAAACTAAATTGAGGTTTTTCTTCCAGGCGGTGCTCGGCACACAGACGACGACGGCGACGATTCGTGCACGTAGGTATGTATATACGTAAGTGTTCTCATTGCCTGCGCGAATTGCCTGGGTATTACACCTCGTACGAGCGCGCTCGAGCGACCTCGCTAAGATCTCTATTGAGCTATATTACACGCTGTTATGTAACGCGACGATGAGTACAGACAAGTGAAATGCTAATTGGAGACATCCCGAATTTCCTGCTCCTTACATGCTCTCCATCGAAGCGTCTGCGATTACGCAATTATGCGGCAATGAATCAGACAGTTGTCACAAATGTAGAACTAATTAGATCATGCATAATTTGAATCTTCTAAATTATTCTGAAGGAGGGAAGTACCGAGTGACAGAATGGAAAGTGGAATTTTGCGCACGTTATTTTCATGATTTAATTATAGGATAGGATACGAAATAACTGTCGCACCATGTCACACATTCAGTTAGTCGAAGGAAAAGATTGTCTCGAGATTGCATGCCAAAAATTATTTAAATTGCAATATTAGATTAACCGTAGAGAGTAAAACCTTTTATTATTGCAAAGTTTAGCTCGCTAAAATCCCACAATTTTTTACTTTAATCAACTTCATATAATCAAGTAATGGAATTTTAGAAAATTTCTCTGAAAGATAGTTATCTTCAAATTAGACGGAAGATTTGTAACTGACAATGAGTTAAAACACGCGACTTTTTACACCCTCTCGCGAAACATAGTAATCCCGTAACGTTATTACCTACGCGCTCGCTTTGGCGAGCTCGTGACGGCGTAATGCGGTGTTCTCTCTGCCGCGTGGTTAGAAGTCTAAAAATACAGCACCGTCCCTGTCTGTCCATTCGTCTGTCCGTCCGTCCGTCCGTCTGCGCTTTATTTGTGTCGGTCGCCACGATGTCGCCAGTCACGAATATATTACACGACCTTCGGGTTATAGATTCGGAAAAGCGTGACAGGGATACCGGGTAAGGTCGACGGCAAGAATAATCGCTGATCGCCGAAAAGGCGACAAAGAATGAAGCCTGCCTGAGAGAGACCTATTGCAAGAGCGCGAGAAGTATTCTCGCATTCTCATTAAGTTCCATTATTTAATGGCTCGTTAGCCATTATTCGAGAAATATTTATGCATAAGGGAAATGAGAGAAGCGCGACAATGTTCACGATCGCTTTGACGATTTATCATTTCGTGGCTTAACGACTTTCCATACAGGACAACGCCAGGTTGACGACGCCCGGTGAGGCTGAGTCCTTATTATTTCTCCACGATTAATCAAAGTTTTCGCGAGAAAATTGAGCGTTCGATCCTTGATTAATCGCTAAGCGTTATCGGCACTAACATCAGGGATGCTGCCGCCGAGGAAACCATAGTCATCTTGCCAAATGTTACACAGCCAGCGCGCACGCATTATGTATGCCTTTAAAATATCCTGCAGAACCGAGCACAGACCGTGGGGAGCTAATTAGGAATTAACCTCCGCGCAGTTTATGATCCCGCACGAGCCGCTCGTTAAATTAATCTCGCCGGTTGGCGGAGAGCCTAATTCCGCACCTCGAGCTCCAGGTTACATACACCTGGTGCTCAGCGGCGCCGTGATTTTACACCTGGCCTGGTGGCACCGAGACAGGATCATTGCGCCTGTAACGATAATGCATCGACGAAGTCGTTTAATTGCAAAAGTCGTTTGCTCCCCGTGGGTCGACGAGTACATGCGACACATGATGACACGTACATTTTTTTAAACATGAATTTGTGACGTAATGAAAATACAGAGATTGCTCGGCTATTGATCGTTAAGATGACCGTTAAAACGATATTCGACACGTGCCATATTACATATTTACATAGCCGTAAAAATCCAACCAATGAAGAAGTTAAGATATTAGAGAAATGTTATCTCGAATCTGAAGAAGTAAAATGTTACAATCCAAAATATAGGAAAACCTTCATATTTATTCAAATAATTATAATTTCTATTAAAATTGCTAAAACTTTAAACCCTTAAATTGCGTTTTCA
This sequence comes from Tetramorium alpestre, assembly GCA_021460005.1. NCBI lineage: Eukaryota > Metazoa > Arthropoda > Insecta > Hymenoptera > Formicidae > Tetramorium > Tetramorium alpestre. The sequence goes on from JAJVSH010000010.1 coordinate 159,971, forward strand.
GTAGACAATCTCTCGTCTATCATATCTCGTTTTATTCTGTTATTGCACAATCAAATTCTCGGTTGAACTAACAATCATCGTTATATTTTGCAAGTCTATTTTATCGAAATGGAACAATTTTTTAGGCAACCAGATGCTAACGCAAATATCAGTCGCGCGCGAATTATTCTCTGCATATTTTCCTCGTGATTTTCTCGCTTTTGATCGTCGTAATTCGGAGAGGCTGACATAGGGATTTTGGAGATTTATCGGAATCGTCAAGAGATACATACACGCTTGTTTACCTCATTATAAATCTGGATCGCACTTCGCTCGCATGCGATACCGGGCGCGCTTACGCGCGCAACAAGACGAGCAATAAGAAGAAGCGGTACAAGTCTCCGTGTACGTGCGATTTCAGGCGCATTCGTGCACCTTGCCATGAACGCGGTTGCGAAGCGGATGAGAGGGACGCGAAGCACGCAGAAGAGTGGCAGAAGCGGCGATCGCCGGCCCTCCGGAAGGCCGCTGCCGGCAGATGGCCGGCAGATGTCTACAATCTTGCCCTGATTGCAGGTCCGGGCGAGGAGTAAGTCGCCCGTGAAAGGGGAGCTGCTATCCGTTTGCACGTGGCCGCTTGGGCAGCAAACCGCTATCCGCGCGGGATCTTCCGTCACGCCCGGCACCGATCGATCGAGCGATCGCGCGGGGCACGTAACGATCTCCGCGCGTGATGATGGTGTACCCTCTCGTGCCGATAATGCTTCCGAGCGTAAGGGGAACGTGATCATTTTGATGAAATTTTCTGTGATGATAGTATCGGTACTTTTTGAGCAGAGATTTACGATTTAGTCGTCCTATCAATAACCAAATAGCATCTACGAACAATGACATAGATCGGAATTACACGGGAGAAAGTTTGGACAAATCCTAAATTGGAACAGATAACTTGTGGTATGGTCGATTATTCTGGTAGTGACTAATCGTAGAATTCAATAATAAAATTATTTGTTAGCGACATTATTAATTGAGAAATTTGTAAAATTGATAAATCCTAATTCTTTAGTTAAAATCGACTTTAAAATTACTTTTTAACTTACGCTAAACATTAATATTAATTAAAATTGATTTATTCTATTATTTCCAAGATTTATTTTTGTATTTAATTTTTCAAAATAAATTTTGAAAATTTTATCGAAATGAAAAAGATGTCGATAGAATTATAAGTTATATACCTTCGTTATTTGTTTCTTCAGAGCGAGGATTAAAACGCTCTGAATGACGATATCCGAGTACCTGTCCGAGCAGTTTTAAATATCCGATTCCGGACCGTGTCAACCATTCTTCTCGGGAGTCGATGCAACTACCCCAAACATACAATAGCATGAAATTCCATAGCAGATCGTGCTCAGTGGTCACGCGTTCATCGACTGGGTCACTCGCTCGAGAAATTCACCCGACGGCGGAATCCGGCGGGTTTGGCGTCACTGCTGTTAGCCGGCTTTCTGCTCAAAATGCCATTTGCCAGGAGGATTCTGGGATCCTTTGTCTGCCCTGCGCTGCTCTGCGCGAGAAAGGCGCACCTGCCCGACGTCGACCCCGGGCAACCTGCCTGTTTGGCGTCCTCCTGTCGTCCCCCCTTGTAGCGCGGCCTGACCACCGTCGCCTTCCTCACGAAACCGTTTCACGACCGGTAGATTGGACCACTTACGGCCCGGACCCTTTCCGATTCTCTCGTCCGATTTTATTTACCAAGATGGAAAACGCGCTGATCATCTTTCTTCTTCACCTTTGCCTCTGAGTATCGCGGCAATATTCCCGACGTATCCGCTTCCTATGAATCTTAGATGAGTAGAAATCGAATTACCGATTTAATACCGTTATGAATTTATAATGTTAATAGTCCTGTTGACGATTCTATCCGGAATATTTATCATCGAACGAGCGGTAGCGCGATTAATTCTATTATATTATCATATATGAGCTGTATCGATGCGCGAAATAATTACGTGATAAATCAGTAAATATACATATTTGACATTTATTTTCACCCATAAATATCTTATGAATGGAAGTAAAAGTTTAGATTTCTATATTAAATTTTTGTTGAAAGTTGTTAATTTAACGCACTTAAAGTGATATCTAGTATAAAGTTGGTCGCTCCTTTATTTTTCATAACGCAATTCAATCAATTTCTTAGGACGTATCTCAGTATTCTCATAGTCTTTCCAAAATTCACAATTCTAATATAAAAAAAACTATCAAAAGAACTATTATATTATACTACGGTTCGTGCATTGTGTCTAATGTGTGCGATATTAAGCTACGTTTATTTTTCATTAATATATAATCGTATAACTAAATTTAAAGCTAAAATGTAAATAATTTAGAAAATATTTTCTCTTTATTGCTACACATTTATGTACATGATGATATTCGATAAATAATATTTAATTTCGCACTACTTTCTGTAAATTTAACGACGAAATCATCTTGAGAGTAACTTCTTCTTCAAGCAATTCATAATAGGCGAGAGCTTGTTTACTTGATCACCTCTCAATTGCCGGATTACAGCAGATTTCCTAGAAAGTTTACGAACCCAGAGACCCGACTCGATCCTTCAACCGCACCGCGCGGTTGGGGAATCCGCCTGAAAAGATTCCGGTTAATGACGATAACCGGCCTTGCCGAAGGTACGAGGTGGTTATTCACCTGGACCTGCGGAAAGGAGAGAATCATTCTCTCACGAGAACGGAGAGAGACGGTAGGATGCTCGAGACGATCCAAGAGCGTAGGAAGCGGTACCTGGCTTGTCGATTTACTACCAATACCAATGCCGCGAGTGAGACGAGAATGAAACGAGATGCGGATAACCCGATGACACAAAGCGACGACATACGTGGTTCGCGGTTTGCGCACGATTGATCTGTTATTCATGCGAAACGACATCGGTCTGAAAATATTGTCCACTATTGTTTTGCTTCTCCGTTTGCGTTTGAGCTATTTTTTTATTTACGCGAAATCGTTCAGACGAACCTTTATCCGGCGACGCTGCGCGATGTATGAATGTTCCCGATGAATTTTTCATCGCCGCAACAAGTCCCGCCGCTCGGTCCTGCATTTTGATGCTTTCCGTTTTATAATGGATACGAATCGCAAGCGAGATACGCGACACAGTCCGAAACATTCGGCCTTCTGTAATGCGACCGCGCCGCATTTGCGTGTCCCCCAGCGTGATTTTCACACGCGCCTTTATTGTTTTGCGCGCGGATTGCGTTCTTTCTATTTCTATTTTTTTGTACGTATGTACATATGAAAAATTTGGAAATTCCAATAGTACAGCAAAGATTTGATTCTTCAAATATAAAATAATTATGTTATCTGACGCTGAAACTGGAAAGTAATAACTGATCGAGCTGAAAATAATTTTAGCATTAAAAATAATGACGAAGGCACAGATGTGTTTATCTTCACGCTCGGTTTATGCTAATCACAACATACGCGATCCGTCTGAGAGTAACGAGTTTGCCTCGACATAATTTATCTCTTTAGATGCAAAATCAGTCACCGCAAAAAGTACAGAACACGCTGGTTTCCTATTGCCAATTTCCGGAATTAGCGAACGGAGTTTCTCGATTGCGACGAAGCTCGACGGCAGTCGGGCAGCTAATTGTCTCGAATTGAAAGCTGGAAGTGGCAGGAAACATTGATAATCCTGGATTAATCATTATTCGATGCAGTGCGATCCGGTCGAATGGCGTGTGCGTATATGTGTGCACATGTCCACGAAGCGGAAGTGAGCTTGCGAAGTGCATTGATCCGTTGCTGAGTTTATGTGCACAGTGCGGGAACGTGGATTGGTCGGGTGGGAAGAAGAAGAAGAAGAAAAGGATAGGTTGCGCGAGATAAAAGGAATCCGAGAGAATTTGAACGGTCTGTTTAAAGGACACTCACAAGATTATACTTGATTCCGTCTCTAGAATCACTGTATGTTTCACGTCATAGCGTTTCACGCTTTTTTGATGGTTTGAGTTTAGTTGACTTTTTTCAAAGCTGTTTTATTATATATATTTAACAGCTTATTCTTGCTTATTGATATAGAATTAATAAAATTATAATGAAAGAAATTGAAATAGATATTATACATGATATTGCTTGACAAAATTAATATGTATATTAGTGAAAATCAAATAATTCAGAGTTATGAATTCGTAACGCAAATATGAAATAACAAATTATGAAAAAAATAATATTTCGCGCAGCATTTCAATTTGTTTCATTTTTAAATTTATTTATCTGTTTTTTCAAACAATAATTTTTGTATTTTACTCTGTTATTTTACTTTTGACATGTTGGAAAATTTATGTATAAAGCCGATTAATTTTTAAAATATTACGTGGCTATATATTCAACATCCGTATTATATGCACTTTTATAATGGTTTTATTAATTGGTCGTAGCTTCTGTCAACTCATCTTAATGACGTGTCTGTGATAATGTATTACTGATGAGGATTATAAGTAGCAAAAATACTGCAGTTCGTCGAACATCATATTCGAATCATCATGACGATTTACATACATTTACATACAATGTTTCTTACTTTTAGAAACTTTATTTAATTCTCACTTTAATGCATATTGTTTACCATAGTTTAAAAAATTAACTCGCGCGCGAGTAACACAAAAATTAACTTGGCATCTATTGTAAAGATGTGCATTTAAGTAAGCAATATGAAAAAATATATAATACATATGTATACATTTTGTTGAAACATATTATATGAATGCATAACAGTCCTTGATAAACAAAACGATAATTTAGCGTTAAATGTACCTCAATATATCTTAATTAAACAGCAACCTTATGTAGGGCAGTTATATATTTTACGCGAATTTACAATACGTTTTGATTTTACTTACTACTTTACATTTTGCGTGAGCAATAAGTTTTAATTTTATTATTATACTCTGTAATTGCAACAACAGTAGTCATGAAAAATTTTATCGTTAATTGAGCTACTCAATTCGAAGTAGTAGGACTTGAACTCTTATATCGATTGCCGTGATAAAATTAGTCTTGACAAAGCGGGTCTCAAGCATTCACTGCTTAAATTGGGCAGTCGCGTTGTGCATAAAGTCGAAGCGATTTACTCTAGCGGGTGCATGCGTGTCTTAGCACAGCTCTGGGTATCAGTGAAGAAAGGGTGCAGAGATCGGTCGCCTAGCAACTCCGAAGCCGACCTACGCTCGCACGTATGCTGTTGCATCTCCGCGAGCCCGTACATACATGCCAGTGCTGCGTGCGACATATGCGTGTGCGCGAGCGAACGTATACGAGCGGCATCGATGGAAACCTGTTAGACTGCGCCATACCCCTGCACATTTATGACATGCATGCATCCCGAGTCCCGTAACTCGCTGAACACCCCGACTCTAAACCGTGTATATATACATAATATATATATATATATATATATANTTTTTTTTTTTAAGATCGTTCATGAGTTATGACTTCTCGCAGACCGTTTATAAAAGCGGCATGTAGAACAGCGATTTTTATACGCAATTAATATATTGCCATGTATACATCATTTTTCGCACTTTCATTTGCCGTCTTGATGACTACGGCATGCACGTAGCAAATCAAAGATGAAAAGAGAAGAAAGAGAATTTTCAGGCCGAAGCGTGAATATCGAAGGTATGGAAAACAGATCAAGATTCCAATTCTGAAATCATCTTAAAACTTTAGATTCGAGAACAATGATTCAAATATGAGAATCTTAAGAGTTTCAGAATCGATATTGGAAGATTATTCTAATCGTGTTACTCTAGCAGAATGAAATAATAGAATCAATAAATTAGTCAATTGAAACTCCAAGTTTCCAATTAAAAATCAACAGTTTTTCCTTCATTCCTTTGGGATCTGTTTGTCTTGCTTGAAAAGAATCGACAAATGCGAGCATTTACGCGGTGAGTGTTATTATATTATTATATGCAATTACGACATCGCGTCTTGTACGTATAATATACATATATTGTGCGATTTTCTTGTACACAAAAGATTCGCCGGGTAAGTATATATATATATATATATATACTTACCCGGCGAATCTTTTGTGTACAAGAAAATCGCACAATATATGTATATTATACGTACAAGACGCGATGTCGTAATTGCATATAATAATATAATAACACTCACCGCGTAAATGCTCGCATTTGTCGATTCTTTTCAAGCAAGACAAACAGATCCCAAAGGAATGAAGGAAAAACTGTTGATTTTTAATTGGAAACTTGGAGTTTCAATTGACTAATTTATTGATTCTATTATTTCATTCTGCTAGAGTAACACGATTAGAATAATCTTCCAATATCGATTCTGAAACTCTTAAGATTCTCATATTTGAATCATTGTTCTCGAATCTAAAGTTTTAAGATGATTTCAGAATTGGAATCTTGATCTGTTTTCCATACCTTCGATATTCACGCTTCGGCCTGAAAATTCTCTTTCTTCTCTTTTCATCTTTGATTTGCTACGTGCATGCCGTAGTCATCAAGACGGCAAATGAAAGTGCGAAAAATGATGTATACATGGCAATATATTAATTGCGTATAAAAATCGCTGTTCTACATGCCGCTTTTATAAACGGTCTGCGAGAAGTCATAACTCATGAACGATCTTAAAAAAAAAAAACACGCGTTTGTGACTCATGCATTTACTGTTGCGATTAATTTTATAATTAATTACGTTATTAATTACATTAATTACACTTTAGAACGCAAAGGACATTTATCATTGAACTTACACGAATTTTGATTTATGAAATTCTAAAGAGCGAAATCGATGGATGAAACAAGGACACTTTTTATAGGTGTTTTCGCAAAGGAACGAAAAAATTTATTATACGTTAAAAATTAAAAATCGAAAGACTAATAATAGTCTTATATTAAATTTAACTTGTTAAACTGACTTTAATTTGGACTGACTTAAGCTGATCGAGAATGTGAGCGCAGATCATGTAAAAATAGAGCAAAAATATTGGTTTCTCCGCAGAATCCAAACGTTCGAGTCACGGATCAATTGCACAATGACGCTTTTCGCCATCAATCATATCAACTTCCACGATAGATTATGGATTTCAATAAGAGACTCCTCGCGAAACGCGAAATTTCGAAGCGCGCATCCATCCGCGACCTCAATAAATTTCTCTCGAAATTGTAATAGATTTCCGATAATCGGACTTTGGGAATCGCCCGATGTGATATTAGGGAGTCGCGTTTGCCGACGCGGGATTGGCCATCGCCGGGCATAAACCGCCGAGGGTAACCAGCCAGGATGAGAAGGAGAGAGAGAGTGAAGATGATACCTCTTTTCTCTTCCTCCGTCAGTGTCCCGTCTCGGCCCTTCGGTGTCGCCGGTACCTCGTGGAATCCCTGGATAGAAGGGAATCCGGGATGGCCGCCCGGAAAACGACCTCGTCCCGGCCCGACGTGTGCTGGGTTATGACCTGAATAGCAGATTACCCGTTTACGAGGCTGCACTGTATCTGCTTGCCTACCCTTGCTTTTATTGAATCCGAGGGAATACCGCGCGTGCACGGCCGGCTTTCACGTTGACGTTCGAGCAGCTTCGACGCCGGTATCCGATTCTCTGATCGGCCAAGATGCACCTTGTCTGGTGCACTCAGGATTCTAGGCAGAATGCCTTTTAACCGTTATAGATCGTATACACTAGATATGTTCTGCAGAGAAATTGTATGCACCGCGAAATCAAAATGTGCTAATGTGCTAAATTCAATATTACAGTTGAACATAAAAAATGTATGAAAGAATTGTTTTAATATGTTTTAATAACATTGAATTGATTTGCAACAATTTTACAAAATGTTTGTACAATCAAAAGACAACATTTGAGGAATACTTTTATTTTGCAAATATTCTAAGAAGATTATTAACAATAAATAATTTTTTTACGTAATTGATTTAATATGCGAGCTGTTTTGCATAATAATTTGGAATGATATATAGATAATCGTGATTCGATTAATCGCTTCGACATCATTTAAAACTAGCTTTAAAATCAAGTTTTTTTTGTTCTTGTTTTTAGAATCTTAGATCATGGATGATTTTTTTATTGCCATTACGCAGAATCGTACATGTATGTACAATTTAGGGATCTAAATTTTAACCAGATCGGCTATAATTCACGTAAAATTAGCGGGCGAATACGTGTAATTAGTTCATCCAACGTATAATTACTTCGAGATAAAGCTCGCGCGGAAAGCCATGAAAACTGGACACCGCGTTTTCTAATTACTTCGCAGGGAGTTTGTGGGCGACAACGTTGTCTCGTTTTGTCGGCTATAAAAACGTCACGAAGCGACTAAAATACAACATTCTATTTTTGCGTAACTGGATAAACACAATATTCTACTGATCTCGATTTTTCACAGCTTTTTTCCTTTTTTTTTAACGTAAATGTTAGATTTACTTTATTTGTTATACATATTTGTTTACCATTTTCTCCAGCGAAGCGTTAGTTAGGAATGAAATGAATTATGTTCAATTCTTTCAATATTTATTATAGATAATATATTCAATATTTAATATTCATTATTAAATATTGAATAATTGCTTCGGAGTAATTATTTTTTGTGTTTTTTTTTGGAACGAGGAAGTGTCAATATAAATTATTCAATTCAGACTACACTGAGAGAAATGTTTTGTATTATGAAACAAAAGTTTTGTTGATATATGCTCAAGAAATTTATTTAGTTGCTGTAAACAAATATGTTATTTGCTTATATCTTGTCAAGTCGTTTTGGTTTAGAGAACAAAACGACTTGACAAGATATAAGCAAATAATATATTTGTTTACAGCAACTAAATAAATTTCTTGAGTATGTATCAACAAAACTTTTGGTTCATAATACAAAATATTCTCTCAGTGTAAATAGGTAGACATCAACTTATCATTCATAATACAAGACATTTCTCTCAGTGTAAATAGGTAGACATCAACTTATATTAAATTTATTTAGAGACTGCTTTTAATTTGAATAAAAGATATAATTCTTTCGTTTAGTAAATGAATAAATGAAACAGAATACGATGTTACAGCATACGAATTTTGTAAAGTATTACAAAGCGATTTATACAGGCGAATTTACAAAAGTTAAATTGTGATGCAGATATATATATATATGCAATGATGTAACATTTGAACTCATGTACCTGTGTACTTATGAGCGTTGCAATCTTCTTCGAGTCACGGTCGGATTACAGCGGGAATTATGAGCACACGCTTATCTGAGATTTTATGGCCGTGGTTTACTACGAAAGCAGATCGAGATACCTTTATGGCATTGACAAACCTCATAAAACGTGCATTTATGCGACATACGCGAAGCATAAAAATTTGCATATGCGTTTTACTACTTTTCTTCGCGTGTATTCGGATGTATTACATAGAACTTAATACGAAAATAAATTATAATATAAATAACTAATGCGCTCCTGTGTCCTAAGGGTGCGTCCGTTTTTGGAAAAATTTATTTCGTCATTTTCACGAACACGTTACTTACAAAATGAATACACGTCTAATGCTCTTATAAATAATTCATATAAAAATAGAATATCTTGAGAAGGCTAATATTTTAAACAACTATTTTGGGTTCGAAGCATCGATTCCCGCACGTTTCACTGTGCCTTTTTTAAATAAAATTTGCATGAATCCGACGATGAAGCGAGGGGGTTGGACTCAAAGGGTTAAGAACATTTGCAAACGATCCCGGCAAGCTGCAGTCTTCTCCGATGATAACAGCCTTTGAAAGATGCAGCTACGAAGAGGGGTACTTTCAAAGAGGACCACGCTTTTTCGGGCTCCCGCCCTCGCTCGGATCTTTACAGGGGGGGAAGGGGGCTGCAGACTACGGTGATTGTCGGAGTCCAATTAAGGTGGCGCCCGCCACTTGGCGATGAGTCGAGTGGCGCGAGGGAATGAAGCCACCCAGTAGGAAGGAAAGGACACGGGGGTGGTTAGGAGAGGAAAAGAGTGGACTCGGAGAGGCAAAAGAGTGGATCGAGTCTTCCTCTTTTTCTCCTTCGCGGCCGAATCAGGCGTTGCCAGGCGACAGGAGTACCGTTGTCGTTGTCGACCCTCGAAGATGTCACGCAGGGCGCACGCAAAGAGAACGAACTTTTGACCTTTCGAGGACCTCGCTTCACTTGAACCACTACGTGGTGAACTCCGCGAGGCACCCTCGGAGGCACCGCGGTATCCTCTTTCCTTCTTTGCGCGAAGAATTAATGGCGCTTGCCAATTGCAAATCTTTCTGCTTCAAATTTCATAGTATACTTGTATTTCGTGCTATTAAATTACTGCTGAATAAGCTTTTTAGATTTGACTCGGAACTATAACAAGTTTGTGTAAAAAAATAGTAATATTTTAACTATATATTATAGCAAAATTATTTAAGAAAAATATCTCTTGCTCGCAAAAGAGTTTTATAATTTTTTCCTACTTTTTCGAAACAAATATAAGTCACATATGCTTCGTTTGCACTACAAACCAACGAATTTTCATCGATAGGAAATTTGTTCCTTAGTGTTCTGTGATATACAGAAATGTCATTATCGCTATATTAATAGATCAAAGTTTTCTCTTTATTAAGAATGAATGTGCTATTTTTAGCTTATTAAAGTGCGATATTTTAATTCTCATCTAATTCTATATACTCTCTATACATTCTCTTTACATACTCTCTCTTTCCTTCTCTTTCCTTTTTTCTGTTTTCCATTCACAATAGCCTTCACTCGACCGTCGTAGCGTTACCCGGAAACTTTATACCCACATCCGCGCCTTTCATCCCTCTGGTCTCACACGCACAAGCATGTGTCAACGTACGCGCGGTATACTCACTCCGGAGATACGCTCACCGGTGTTGTTCCCCTCGCCCTTGGTTCCTTTTTGTTTTTTTTTTTCTTGCCAGCAGCAATGTTCTCTATCCCCCTCACCCTATCTTCCTCGTTCACCGTTCATCTCCTCGACCAGCTTCGCTTCGCCATTGTTTTGCCCGCACACCCGATGGACACGCATCGGTGTGCGTTTCCGCGCTACATCCCTCCTCTATACTTTCTTCGCTTCTCTCCTGTTCTTTCTTCTTTACCTTTTCTACTTTACGAGGACGTATTTCCTGCGCTGAGCGTACAGGGCGTCTCAACGTATAACCTTTATGGGGTTTCCTGAAATTAAACGGATCCCTTGTCGGGGCCCGGGCGCCGGGAATTTTCCCCGAAGAGCGAGCGACGCCAATCATCTTGAAAGCTGACGCCGTAAAATGTGTTTCGGTCTCATTTTTAATGATGCACTGATTACTATTGGTTATTCATATAGCTTGTTAAAATTGATACGAAACAGCACAGTGTCTAATGAGCAGGGCAAGATTAATAGTAGAGAGTGCAAAGAACAAATATGGTGTTTTCGAGGAAATGATATTAATATATCAAAACGTAGCACACCTCTTCTTCCTAACCACTTGTCATATTTTTTTTTTTTTTAGCAAACTGTTTTTTGCATACTCTACTTTTGAACTTGATTGCTTTGGAATAATAACGTTTATTTTGTTTTGTTTTCTATAATAAATGTAAAACGTATGCATAAATGAAGCTACACATAAAGCTAAAGAAGAAACTAACTAAGTAGAACAACGTTATGTTTAAACATAGAGTTCTCCTTTTTTGCTAGCAAAAATTTATTATTAAAATTTATTATAATTAATCCAACATCGCTTTTTAAATTCTCGATGACAATTCTGATAAAGTTTGAAATAAATTTGCCCGTTAATCTTTTTTTTTCTATTTTAAAAAATATTCGAAAATGAATGAATAATCCAGTATATTTTATTAACACGTATAACTAAAAATATGTTTTGATCATTATTAAGGAAAAAAATTTTTCTCTTGAAAAGTAAACATACTGAAAAGACGCAGACGATGCAGAAGATACGTAAAAGGATAGCAAAAATACAGTATAAATAAATGTATCTTCTCGGAGTACGATGACATCTAATTCTGCGATGCAACGACAGAAAAATTCTTGTGAAAATTGTCGAGGGAATTCCCCTCAAAGGCGCGAAGTTCTAGGATTCGAGAAATTACTCTGTCTCTTTTTTCCTCTGTCTCTCGTTTTTCTATCTCTTCCTATTACTTTCGTTATAACTGATCATATCTCTCGCCTTTGAAGTAAGTTTATTCGTTCTTTTTCCCTGTTCATACTATATTAAAAGCTGTACCATACCGAGTGGCGAAAACCCACTCTTGTCTCATATCTAACATTGTTTGTTTGATATTACAAGTATGGGAAGAATGGATGGATTAGTCCTATTAATCCAAGTAGATGTTTGAAAGAAGAGAAATTGCGAATTTTCGAGAATCCTGCGAATTTTCAACTATAAAATTTTACAGATCGAATGATCAAGTTGATTATCGATTCAACCAGTATTTGGTTGAATCATCATATCGATGCGAGAAATTTGCTATGACAGATGCATTTTTCGAAATAATTAGTAGACTTAAGAAAGAATATCAATAGAATCAAATAAAATGTAGAATAATATTCTACATCTATAGTGATTATTATACAAATTAATGTTAATTAATAATTGTACTGTATTTTATTATGTTTTACATCTTTTGTTGTATTTTTCTATTCTTATATAAAATCATATTCTTTTCGCGTCAATATTTTACGATCAAATAATTTAATTGAAATATAACTGATCCATCTTAATACGAAACGCAATTGTGCAATTCTAAATCGTACTCGCACAGATCATTCTCAGGAAATCTAGGACGAGAATTAGATAGCCACATTTAACGTCGAACCCAGAAGGTGGGAATACGGGCCGTTAAATACGGCGCGTACAAGTACGCTTAAGAAACTGTCGTATCTAGAGAATATTCTGAGCGCAGTGCGCCGGTAATTCGATATCTACAGTACGGTACGGAATTGCAGCGGCGGCCGCAATGAATGGATATCGAGCGATCGATCCGATCGACGTACTTCGCGATGCTTGCGCAGTCGAAATAAAACCGGGCTGCGCTCCCGTAGCGCAGGGCATTCTCGCCGTTCCGCGATTAGCGTGCGAGAGATGTGAGGAGCGAAGGAAAATTGTGAGGGGATCCGCGGTGCAAGGAGGAACGAGGAACGACAGGATTTCGAGTGGATAGCTAGCTCTCTCTCTCTCCCGGTCAATTATGCAATGCCGAATATCGACTATCTGCCAGGAGCAGAGGCAGCGAGCACGCGGAGGGCGTACGATGACTGGTCCGACGATAATTGGATCTCATGAATAAAGAGTTGGCCGGGAAAATCCGCTTTTGGTACGACGAACGACGTGTATATTTTTGCAAAGTACAAAATACCTATTATATCGAGCGCGCGAGCACTGCTACACGACTTATATATATATACGGCGGTTACATTTTCAAGCCGCGAAACGTGATCGTCGAGAGACCAGCCGTTACTTCAAACTCGGGAAACTCTGGGTTATAAAAGTATTTCCTTCCAACGAGAGGACTTATTGGCTTTCAGCCTTAAAGGAAGAAAATGTAAGGTTTTACTTTTCGACGAATAATAGGTCCAGCATCTCGGATATGTATTTTTTAAATTTAAAATCCACATGTATGTGCAGAAGTTTTTTTTTTAACTTCTTTAGCGCTCTATTCGCGACGTCTTCGCGAAGTACAGCCGTTTTCACTGTTTTGGAGCATGCATTGCCCTCTAAACTTACGAAAGACTCGACCCAGGATCGAATCCTGGAAATGTTTCCTCCGCGAACTCGACGCCACGCTTTGATCTCGTCTGCGAACCGAGAGAACACACTCTGGGAGTTCCGGGAACTTCTGACCTCGTTCCTCCCACGAAGTGCGGGGTGGTCGCTATTTCGAGACGCCTTACATTGTACATTGCCCCGCTTTTATGGGGTTCCGCGCGAAATTTGGACCGCTAATCGGCTCCGCTCTCCCGATGGCTTCCACGAAACTCTCGATGGCTTCCATTCTCCGGCCGGCGCTCTATTTCCGGCACTAATGACGGAATAACCATCGCGGCGGGGACGCTCTCATAATTGCTGGCGTTACAGGCCGGCCGGTTTAATTGACGTGGCCGGCTCGTCTAATGATACCGTGGTACTCATTTTTCAGGCCATATTTACGAGTCTTGCGTGGAACAGTGTGTTGATTTAGGAAAGTATACAAGCGGTTACGATCCGCGCTTTATCAAATAATACTACATGCTTGCAACACTCGTTTTCGAGGTCTTGCGGCGTCATCTGTTCCCAGAGGAGCTTGTTAACGGTAACTAGACGCTACGTCAATTGCAAATGTAGCATTTTGTAATGCGAACGTTAAAACGATGGCGAATAATTAGAGGGTTGCTCTTACACGAGAGAAAATCAGAGACAGACATTATACGAACCACAATAATCTGAACAATGTCGCAAGAGCGTAAACTTATAAATTAATTACTGTGAGATTCAACTAAAGTTATAAAATTTAGATTTCGCTCGTATTTATGATATGAAATAGCATAGAAATTTGAAATATTGAAATCAGATTTTAATTAATTTTTTATATAATTTATTTTATACTTATTATTTGTCTTAGATCTTCTTATGTACAGAATTTTAAAGAGAAGGAACTTTAGAGAATTTTCAATTGTCCAAGCTTGCACAGCCATATGCAGGTATTTGTTAAAAAGCGGCATTAGTATTCGAGAAGTGGCGACCCTAAGGTCGTTTTAAACGTCTTTCAGAAAATGGAGTAATTCCGAGGGAGGTGGAATACGGTGATGCAGCGAGGTGAGATCGAGAGGGGTTTGAGAGTCGCGAAGGGTTGCGAGCGAAGCGAGGCAGTTTGAGCCGGAAGTCGTAAAGTGGCACAATGCAGCATCATAACGTCCGACCCTCTCCGCGTACATCGCCCCATCGTCATCCCCCGCGCACAGGTACGCAGCACAATGCGGGCGTGCTGCTGCTTAAAGTCGTTCCTCGCGTCGCTACGTTCATAGTTTCGGTATTGATCTACGCCGCGCAAAGTGGATGTCGTAACGTAACGATGGCATCCCGAGTTGCTGTCAGAATTTTAATCATCGGCATACCCTAGCTCGTCTACGACAAATATATACGCCCCATAAAAAGAGACTCTCGCATAAAATTTTCAATTCAAAATCGAAAATCAAATATATTAACGATATAAAAGTATATTTTGATTTTAAATTATTTGTTTGACAAAATTGGTTTACAAACTCGAAACATGACGTGAAATATCTTATGTAATTTTAGGAAAAGAAGATAACATTATTTCAACGAAACTCCGCTTTTGCTCTTATATTATTATAATTTGACGACAATTTATTCATACTTTAATCACAGACATTTAAGCTCGAATTACGTATCTTCTAAATGAAGCAAAATTGTAACGTTAAGGTTTTTGGATTTGCAAGAAAGTATATTTAAAATATCGACGAAATCTCGGAAAGACCTGACATGGCGAAACCAGTTCACGGCGCCTCATAATTACACCGATGTCCAATTATTATAATCGCTGAAATTACCGGTAACGCTAAACGCCGACGTTCGAGAAATCATTTTTCTAAGTAACGAACCACCGCGTTTCATTGGCGAACAGGTCATTATCCCTAGCGTTAGTCATGGCCAGTCTGCCGCGGCAATTAGGAGTTACGAGAAACTTGCGCCTTCAACGTAAGAGAGTAGAAACTATTGCCAGCCATATATGCTCACCCGCCCCGAGACCAGAACTGTAACACAATAACCGAATCCGAGGCGTTGTTCGGATTTAACTTGCTGCCGGTTATCGCCGGCAAAGCCGAAAAGTTTTCCGATAGCGTCGAAAGGTCCCTCTAACGAAATGTCGTTTAACTTCTCGCTCTTCAAGCGTAAAAGTGGTATACGCACCCGTATACCATATGAGTTGCAACACATATACATGCCCACACATAGAAAACGGGATACCCGCATTGGACGACGTTGCACGGACTTCAACTAGCTTTACGACTTACGTGCTATGCGTCAGCTTCTATGCTTTACGTTTACGTTATATATATACATATATATACATATACGTTATATA
>JAJVSH010000010.1:176203-195350 GCA_021460005.1 Tetramorium alpestre
ATATATATATATATATATATATATATGACGTTATACCCCTCGTAACTTCATCCGAGTATGTCGGCTGTGCAGTCGAAACTTCCATGCGGAGATATCAGCAACTATGGGATGGAAAAGGGGTAAGAAGGGATAAACGGGAACGCGGGAGCGCGAAAACGAGAAACAAGGACAAAGGACGAGCTAGTAGGCGAGCGAACAGTGAGCGGAGAGAGGATAAAGGCACGAGATGAGTAACGCGAGAGATTGAAAATGGAATGATAGCGAATTGGCGAATATGAAGAGACTGAGAAGACTGAATAGTTTACATAAAAAAAACAATAAGACACTATATAAATTTTTATTACATGAATCTTATTAAATCTCTCATTCATTATTATGTTCTTTACAACAAATGCAATTACTCTCTTTAGTTATTTATCAATATTACATTATTAAATATATTAAAAAATTATAATATTGTATCATATTTCGTAATATTTCGTATAATGGTTTTTAGCGATTTAATGTTAATTTAATGTTAAATATAATTATTTGAGGTTCATTAATATATGCAGACAAGTCTGTTAAAACGTTGAGGCGAGGTAGCGAAAAAAATATTAATTTCTACTAGAGAGATTATTATTACATCGCCACTAATATTACCGGTATTATCATGACGTGCTGTATGGAATCAGTCAACCCGCTGGGATATTGCCGCTGTAGATTTCCATTTAAACGACGTCGCAGCATTTCCCGCATTTGTATTCCAAATCAGAGCAACGCGTGACGCGCGTATCAGCGTGACTCATTTCGATCAATTTGTACTATACATCTAATCGAATTTTTTTTCGCGCTGTGGCTTCATTATATGTGTCAGCTCGCCGCAATCTTTGGAGATAAAAAAATGAAGGCTACATTTCGCGAGAATTTCTTTCGAGAATTGCTTGTATTGTATGTACAGAAGTGATTTTATCAGCGATTTACATGCATAATTCTTTTATTCTAATCTAATGACACGATCACAATAGTGTCTCTCCATGTCTCTTATTTTCGCTCAATTTGATTGATTCAGTTAGCATTAAGAATTTCAAATAAATTGTTAATAATTGTTAAATACGATTTCCTTCCTGGGCGCAAATAAAACGCATTGTTTATCGTCTCTCTGTGAAACATCGACAGCGACTGCGACCGTGTGAAATAACGAGTTCAACGCAGGGATTAGCTACGTTACAATCGAGAAATCGGATTATCCCCTTTACCTTTATGGACAAGTCATTTCGCTCTCTGATGTAGCGCTCGTTTGACACTCCGAACGTGATGCGTCGCGTTTTTTTTTTATCTTACTCCCTCTCTTTCTTTTTCCTTTTTTTTTCTGTCAATACCGTAACATCGCTCTCTGCGCGACGTTCTTATCGCGACATACGCGGCGCTATTGATCTCCCCTGGGTGCTCCTGGTAAAAAGGACACAATCGACAATCCGCGCTCGTCCGTAACCCTCGGTACGCGCTCGGGTACTCCCTCGGGGGTGTCTTTGAGGGAAGAAAAGGAACGGGCGGTAACCTATCAGGAGCTCATACACGCGGAAGGTACGTCGGAACGCCGGGAAAGCGCAGGCTCCGGCGGACCGCAAGGGATTACAGGATGCACGAGAGGGAAGAAGAGAGGAGAGAAGAGCGGCGGAAGGGCGAGAAGGGTTAACGCACAGGGGGATGGAAAAGCTATAGCGAAGCGTATTGCGCGGGGAGGGAACCACTAGTGACCGCTGATGCGAAAATCATACACCACCCTGCGGCTTTGCTATCAACATTATATCGCACGGAAAGCCCTGGCGTGCGCGATGCTTTAAATACTTAAATTTATGGCTTTGTGAGAGGAAGACTGGCGCCGTCGATGCTGCGAGTTTGCAACATATTGCGTGAAATAGCAGCCCCATAGCTCCCTATTCATCCTGTGAAACATTCTTTAGATTTTAAAGCCCTTGGAATTTTTCGCAGATTTGAAGAATTATATGAATTAATCATAAAATACTACTAAAATATTAAATATAATAATTATTGTATTTTATTTATAATTTTTTATATATATTAAAAATTGGAAATATCTTGCTCCAATTTAAGATCTTTGCGTTTTCTTAAGGAAAACCCTTAGAATAACACAAAAGCGTTGTTTAATAACTTGCATCTTATTAAAATAAAAAATAATAATAATTATTAGCTTTATTTATTGCGCGGTCGAATGTGCGGACTGAAATGCTGTAAACAGGTTATTATTAAACTGGGAATAACCTCGTATGCGGATGCGCCGCATTTGATGTCATTGATATTAATCAGCTTGATTATTAATTAGCCATTAATATTTCAACGCCCTAATGCTCTTTTACCTTCATGTTCGCCGCGTACGCGCTTTTTTTCAACTCGCTTCTGTCGCATTTTTTTAAGCTCATCGTCTCATCCCTCGACAAGATAATGTAGGACGATATAGTTTAATATGTATCCAGTTCATTTGTATTTGCAACAATAGCGTCCATATTTTTTTCAATAGACTCTTTCACGATGTAGACCGGAAAGATATCAGAAGCACGGAATAAAGTTGCATGTCATGACAATCGTCTTTTCTGCTACAGACAATGACAAATGACTTTAATACAATTATAGAATTATTTATTGTTAGGTATTAGGAGACCTCGCTTTGGACATTGATGTTTTCTCGATATGACGCTCTACGTCTGTCGATCGCACGTCTTCGGCGTCACATCGATTTTCTGCTGCGGTTTTTAAGAGCTTCTTTTTTTTATTGATTGAACACGAGAGTCATTGACGCGGCATGTACAGGATGTACATACTCGAGAGGAAACGGAATCTTCCCCTCGCGCCTGTGCACGTCGAGCTCGCCGATGGTAGATGCACGGGGTGGGATGCCGACGGGTGAACCTCCGCGGCACTTGCTATCCTGTGAAACGGGCGCGCTTTTCGGCGTCGGCTGGCGCTTCGGAGCGACGCGGTGCGAATCGACGCCGCGTCCCGGCGCGCATCCCGAGGGAACGCGCGAGCCCGATCCGCGCAGTCCCTCCACCGTTCGCAACACCTTGACCGGTCTCCTGGCAGCCTGATACGGGAGTCCCGGATTTTCGGGCAAATCGGCAGTTTTTCTGCCGGGATGGCCCGGCGCACCCCTGTAGGACCTGTGCGTCACCTGTGCAGGTGGGTCTCCCGCGGGAGACGCCCGCGAGAATACGCGCAGGGGAGGCGGGAGGACGAGGAGGGGATGAGCGGCCGTCGTTTCCCGCGGGAAGAGGGATGCAAACGCGTCGACGGCGTGTCTCAACCGTCGACTGATTTCCTAATTTCGCGGGGGCGGCCGTCGACGCGACGCGACGCGACGCCGCACGTCGCCCCGGCTAGACCGACGTACGCCTCGTGACGCAAGCACTTTCGACAATCCGCCGACGTCTAGGCGCAAACAGGAGGACATGCCGGCGCCGAGGATACGTCTCAGCATCCTCGGATGTGTAAGGAGAGGTGGCGGAACACCCTCTCCCGGCGGGCGTGTTTCGGTGCCACGTGATGCAGCCATGTGGATTGCGGTTTTCGTCTCATCTCGTCTCGTCTCTTCTCATCTCAGGGTTCGGAAACAACTCCTCGATAATGTTGTACGCGATAATGTCTCATGTGCTTGCCGTGAGACGTGAATCTTTCGCCTCACTTTTTGCATGATTGTGCAGGAATCTGCTTGAACGAACCGCGAAAGTAAATCGATCGCTTTGGAGTCTGCTTTGAAAGGGGTTCGCGCTAGCGATTATCAACTTGACGATAATGTCAGAATGAGTTCCGTACAGAATCTTGATTCGAGACGTCGAAACGACGCGTCCGATTTCCGGAAGCACGTACTTCAGCACGTGGAGGGAGAGCCGTGGCTTATCCCGAATTAGGGAACTATGCGAGGACGAGGATCCTTCCTCCCACGGAAAGCCGGCAGACAAATGGCGAGAGACGAGTGTGGGAAGGATCGAATCTCGTGGTGGGGCAAAACGTTGAGTGCATAGAAAATGCCACGTGGAAAACGCGTAGTTGGGGAAACTACGAAAGCCCTCGTCCCAGGAGCGCAGGAGAGAGAAGGATTTTACTACTTCTAGGATCGCATTAGCACGCATACATCCGGGATTCCAGATCAATTTCAATCTGTATCTATTTGTGTCAATTAGTTAATGTAATGAAATATTACATTTCCTTCCTTTTCTGCACTTAATACTCTTTACTCTTTTACATCAGCTTATTTGACTCGATCCTTTATTTTTAATTTTCAAAAATTGTGATATCAATTTTCTTATTTATTTTCCAAGAAGTGAAGTGGATCACAGATTTTAAATATATCTTTATATATCTCTGTAATTTTTTAGCCTCTGTGCGAAATTAAGGAATCCGATAAATCTTTAGGAAATATTAATGCGGCACAGATCTCTTTAAAATACAGCTATAATTTAAGAAACAGAAATAGAGATCATTTAGATGTAAATTGTTTTTAGATATTGAACGTAAGATTAAATAATATGAATTCAACATAATAAAGGTATCGTCGCGCTTCATAGCCCAACGGTTCCATTACAGTTATTAATATCTGACCAGCGCCGGCTAAATGACCAATTCCCAAATGGACGGATGACCTTTCCGTTCGATCCATCCCGCGGGCAAGGCTCTTCCAGAGAGCCTTCTCTCAATAGCATGACCTCCTAGTCACGAGGGAAATTCGCTCTCCCGGTGCCGAGAATTTTCTCGCTCAACAAAGACCTCGTTCCCCTCGATTTCCGAGATTGAGCTAGGTCAGGGAAAGCGAAAGCACGTAGACTTTTCCTGCGCGCCTGCTTGCGGCTCACGTCCGGGCCTGGCACGAAGGCCGCCGGTTTTCCGCCCCAGCGAAAAACAGGCGGCTGGACGTGTCCGTGCGCGGGATCCCGCAGGATCCATGCTCCGGGCCGGCTTCCTACTCGCGCGTTTGTTAGCCTGTTACATCGGTGCTTCAATTTTTCGTCAAAATTCCATTTTCGTGGAAAAACCACGATTTGCCCAACGACAAAATGTCGATCACACGTCTGATTCTGGTCAACATGGTATCGCTCGCCAAGCATTGTTTGATAAATCCATTTATCCGGACACGCTAATAACGGCGCGATGACATATTTGGCGAAATAGATCGCAAAGGGGAGAGAAGACATTAACGTTGTTGATACTGCAGAAACCTCCGGGAGGGAACACGAAAGGGAGATAATTAATTAAATCTACGAACTCTAACAGTTCTAATGAAATAACTCTCGTTTTAATAAAATAGTTGAAGTAAAATACATCAAAATTCCGATGCTGGAAAGTTTTCTTTCCAAGCATGTGACTAAAGAGATTAATTTATTTATTATGAAAATTAAGTGAATTAAATATACATTTTTATTCTTTTTTCTCTCTCTCTCTCTCTCTCTAAACAGGTTTCAGCAATTGATGTTAATAGGCATCATATGGTTTCCATGTCAGGCGTGACACGATATGACATATTCCGGCAGACTATCAGCTTTCATAACTCATTTTAGTAGCACATCGTATAACGACAATCAATTTGGTTATTTGATGTATAAAAGCTACCATCGAGATTGCTCGCTATTTTATTAATTTTATTTAACGTTAATTTAACTTGTGATACACGATGCGATTATGAATACATTAAACTACTCTCGTAATAATAAATTCATCGCGTTTTAATTCGTGATGAATTAGCGAAATTAACGCTTCGTTAAGAGAATGAAGCGGCAGCAGTTATTTACTTTTACACAATAATATTCATCGCGAATTTATCGCTTATGCGGTTCTATGCTGTAGGGAATATCCATTACTCCATCATAATATTACGACCTTGTAGTTAATATAAAATTTTTAAAGTCGCAATAAATGTATGCAAAATAAGAAACAATATGCGCGATATTATGATGCAACGTATCCACGATCTATAAATAAAGTGTGTAAAGCGCAGTGATTCGGAACGGAATTAGATGTTTGTTCAATCGATAATGGGCAATAGGTCATCCGATTGACATTACGGATTATATCGGAAATACCGTCATGACGGCGTCTTGCGAAGCAGACAAGTTGCGGACGCAACTTGTTAGCCAGTCTGCGCCTCTGGTAAAATCACCTAGACTTTTCGAGAATGTTTTCCAAGCTACTCGCTTTTCCGGGTTACTTTCGGGATAGACGAGAATACCTCCAGCGGCGCGGGAGCTCCTGGTGGGAAGGGTGGTTCTAGCTGGGGTTAGTTCTTACCTATCGGACAGGGTAATGAAATCGCGAGCCTACGTGCGCCAAGTATCATTTAATTACATTTATTTCTATTTATCACGATACACGCGAAATCGGAGTATCCGGCAGTAGAAAGAATATGATCCATTAATATATTTTTATGAGATAAAATTTCATAACTTTTCCCGGCAAATAATGATCAAATAATGATTACATCACGATAACTCTCATTTATGTTTTACTATTAACTCTTTCACCCCGCGTCGCGTAAGATTACAATCGGCACACGTCGACGTTCCACAGAAATCGGCAAACAATTATCTCCTCGTTCGCGTTAATGAGTCCATTAATCGCATGCTCTTTAATTATTTCAGATTGTCTGATATGTGACGCGTCGGATCGACGGGAATTAAATGTGCGTGACGCGGCGAGGTCGCGCAAGGCGAGCAACCTTACGCGTGCATGCGTTAACAGTTCGCGCGCGATCGCGGTCGGTCAATCGGATGAATGTGCGCGTTTCGCATTCGCTCGCACGCGTGTGCGTGCGTGTCGCGTGGCACTGGAAACCGGGGAACACCTATCGAGTAGAGATGTATTAAGGTGTATCCATACATAAATGAGAGTTGTTCGTTAGATGCATTTTGTTAAAAATTTTTAGTAAAGTTAAGAGAGTTAGTTAAATAAAATTTAATAAAAATGTAGTTTTAATAAAATTCGATCAATCTTTCTTAACACATTTGTTTAATAAGTTTTGTATGGGTTGAATAGATAGAATTGCATGCATGATAGAATTTTTATTATCATAAATGTGTATTATGATAAAAAATTAAATATTAAAATTATATTCTCATAAATAGTGCATTAGTCTATTTTTTACTGGATATTGTTATTGTCAAGCAATGTATATTCAGAATTTTATATTAGATAGCATTTTAAAAATCAAATGCCGGATTATTTTATCATAGCAGTTATTATGTTAAAAAAAAAAAAGTCACAGCTTGAAAGATGACGAATAATAGATTAAGACTACTAATAAATATTAATGATTGAAGGCACTCTAACAAATACAAAAATTAAATTCTTCTGAAAAATAAAAAAAGGACAGATTGATATGCACTTATAATGTAAATGCTTGATAAAGTTTCGTTAGTAAAATGCGAAAAAAGCATATGATAGATTATGTTCCTTTTTTTTGGTAACTTCTAGTGGACTATATAATAATATTTTATATTATTGAAAATTTGTAAAACGTCGAAGAGTTCTTTCAATCAATCAAAATTTATTATATACTCAATTATTATTCTACGTGAAATTGCTTTTTTCTTGCATAGTATTTTTTTAAAAACTTCTACAACTGTCGTCTACTTTTTGTAAAAAAGAATACAGAGATTCTACTGTTAGACTTATTTTAAATTCTTCTATAAAAGTCTGGTCGTTATTTACGGTCGAATCTTGTTAGAACTTACATGCTTTCTTGGTTTCCTCGAACGTGCCTTTCCTTTCTTTCCTCGAAGAATACCGTTTCCACGAAGGATCGCAGATCATTATAAGCGTCGCCGGACAGGACTTCAGTCCGTGGAATGCTGGAACGGATCTGATTCGCGCGCGAATCCCGGATATATGATGTCAGACGTGAGGCAGCCGGAACGTCTGTCATTAACGCGTGTGGATGGACCTTAATCGTGACAACGCGATGGCATTCCAACCGGTAACTCCTGTTCGCGGAGCCCACAAGGATAGAAAGGTGTCTGGCCGGTATAGACTGTTCTCCGCTCTACTCGGAGCAGTTTACCTAGTGGACGCACACGTACAGCGTGATCAACAAACAACGATCTTTGGGAAACGATAACACGAGGGATTGGAAAGCGGTCGGTCAAAGCGCGCCGGAATTCCGTACCGATATATTTCTTCATCGCGAATAGCGCATCCAGCATCCAATAACGTAACTAGCAGTCTAGAATTTATGAATAAGTTAAGAATGTCAGTTGCAAAATGTCGGACTTTAATCGCTTATAGAAACAGAATGCTGGTAACAGTTGTTGTTTTCAATCTAGTTTACTCCGCACACTCTTCAATGACGTATTTCATTGAAAATAATTTTATGCTTCTCAATGAATCCCGATGGGCAACGGAGAGTTCATTGAACTGCACGCGATATAAACCAGTTTTAATTATGCATATTATATCCAAGATGATGGAGAGAAAAAAAAAGAGATTTGACAGAAAGCGATATTGATGGATATTACTTCACAGCACCGATAAGTAATCCACGTCGAAGGGAAGAGGGAGGAAGATCGAAAATGGCAGATTGCATGCATCGAAAGACTCGTTATTAATGATGGCACATATGGAAATCAGGGATCCGGTTATCAGATTTCGGAAATGATATTTTACTGAAGAGACATCGTTACGGTATTCAAATCGTACCGCAACTGCTGAGAACGCGAGTTCTCATTACGGTTGAAAAGGTGTCTGGTGTATATGGATCGATCCGAATCAATTCGCTTGTACGATTTGTACAAGGCTGTCAACAAGATACATGGTGCTAATTTCGAAACGAATGATTATTAAGTCATAACACGTGCGATAAAATTCTCTACAGTAGTGTCACAGAAATTTCCTCTGTTTTGTTAACGCCAAAAACGAAGTCTTGAAGTCCTCCAAATAATGAGTAGATTTCTTTTTTAGCATATAGTAAAAGAAGGGGAATATCGATTTGTAATTATTTAAGGTTCGCACCGTCGTGTTCAAATTAACTTCGAATTTAAAGAAAGTCAATAATGGCCCGACTTCGAAATAATGATTAATGAACAGCTTGACTATAGAATAAGTCATTAAAGCCGCAAGAGATGAATCTAACTTAATCAAAGTGAAATGTCGTAATAACTGGCTTGTGTCACTGTAATTTTTATTAAATATTAATATATATGTGAAATGTGTTGCCTTTTACGGCCGCTGCTTCGAGGCGAACTACCCTCGTTAAACAAACCCTTTCACATGCGCGCGCCGTCCCGGATGACGGAAGTTAACACCCTGGCTTTACAGACCCTCTTTGCGATTATGTAGGCAGAGCCACGGCACCTTGTACACCCACGCTCCTCCTTGTCGTACGTTATTATGCGTGCTAAAGTGCAGTAGCGTGGGAACAAAGAGCGCGTGGCCAATCGCGTATAGAATAAAAATCCTTTGAAAGGTGTCCATTCTCTCGGCAGGCTCGTTGTTGAATAGACGCGTCGTTACTCGCTTAAAACTGATAAACTCGCGTATGCATCCCCCCGTATGAATTTCAAAGACTAAACGTGCGAATGTAAAAGTATCGCTCGGCGATGCGTTTGTTTATTAAAAGAATATTGCGCGCTTCACAAAGAACATCAATTGCAGTCGTTTTAAATATTTTCCGTAGTGATATCTTGTTTAAAGGAATTAAAAGGGCTTATATTTATGATATATTTGTATTATTTCTTTTACTTTTACGCTGGATTTTATTACAAGTGGGAAAATAAAAATTTTATTTTATTACTTGTAAGAAATAATTTACCAATAAAATTTTTATTTATAAAATTTAAGAACATATTTCTGAGCTAGAGTAAGCATCTTTATATAGGCGGCTTCCAAGAATGTTCTTGGCGAACGATGTTCATGGCGTCGCACGATCTTTCATAGGAGTCCTTCGGAAGGTATGATAAAATCGAGGATAAAGACTTGTCAGGTCGCGGTGAGGAAACTGGCGGATTGTGACACACGGGATTTCCTTGCGGTTTCTGCGAACAGGATACATTCCATTCTTTCGTCCTAACGTCGTACACGTGTATCTTTGCAATTTATGCTCCTTCTAATGCAGCAACGTAATTGCAGCGCCCTAAGTCCGCAGCCGCCTTTATTGCCGCTTTTTGCTTAGATAGACCCGTGCATATGCAGGATGAGTAATAATAGAGAACACGGATGATAAATTGAAATGCGAGGCACAATTGGATTGCCTTAACGTCAGAATTAACCTGCGACATTGTGCACGAAACAGCGGGTGATACTCCTCTTAATGACCACCATGGTTGCCGCGCAGCGAACGCCTCGGAAAAATTATTTCTTTATTCTGACGTTGATGCATCTTTCCGGGATGCATCCTTCCTTTTGCACGACGGCAAAATATAACACCAACAAGTAGGACGAATCCTGGTAAATTGAAAATATAACTGTGCCATTTATAGATAATAGATATTGAACTGTCGTTTTTGCGATAATTGACAAAAAACGAAATGACGATTCTCATTAATTTTATCTGTGGGAATTTTGCTTGTACAATTTTAAACTTTGCTAAGTAGGACTCGAACTGAAGTACCGAGCAAAAATCTATCGATTATATTTAATTGCATCCTAAAGAAATCAGGTTCGTGGGAGATTCTTTATTTTTTATTATTTTAAATCTATTAATATATTGATTGAATGGAATGTGGTTTTAAAAAATCTGTCATTCGAAAATATTAATATCTGGGGATTTTAATCAATGATGACTGTATAAATTTGATGATAATTTAATCTAGACATTTTTATCGATTTTCTATACAACTTTTTTCTACGAATTAGAATTGTGGACAGGGAAATCTCGGTATCAATTTAGGAGATGTTGAAATGTTCTACTTTTTTCTAGAACACTTTGAAGCGTTAATGGGATTCCGTAATAATCGAAGCAGGAAGTCGAGCGACGTTATATGCGGTTAATTGGAATTATGATTGCTTTCTCCGACTTTATTCCCTTCTCATCGATCTTCTCGATCGCGTAACAGGCTGCCGCCTTCTCGCCGAGAAGAGGATGTCCTTTCAGATCGATTCACACGTGGGAGAACGCGCGTGGGTTTCCCAACCACGAGGCTTGTCATTCGGTATTACTTGGAACGAGCGATGAACCAGGACAGCATGGTGGGTATTGGCATTCAATACAGAATGCTCCGGAAGTGTAAATATTTTATTGGTGTACTCCAAAACTGATCCATTTAAAAAATCAGCACAAGTCTAATTTGTCATATCATTCGTCTCATCGAGGTACGAATATTTTAAGTTAAATAAACTAAATTTCACTATAATTTAATTTAACGGTTTATTGAGCTGAATACGCGCATAAAGTCACGTTAGAATTTTTGCCCGGATTATAATATAAATAGAATTTGTTACTTTATCGACTCTATGTAGATGTGACATTTTCACTGAAAATAATTAGCCAAGATCCACTGGTGTAGAGTATTTGCATTATTCCCCGGGACACTTTCTATATCACACGGTACGCATATGATGCATTTTAACGAGGATGTGCGTCGCGAAGCCGGCACAAAAAGTAAATAAAGTAAATAACGATCACGTCGCGTGACGGCGAAATAAAATTATAATCGAGCTCGCGCGTGGGGAGCGTAGGATGCGTGATAGATATAAATATGTAACAATATTTATATCCAGAACGCCAGCATATAAATATTGAGCCACGCACTTTCGCATATATAAATATTTTGCTATTTAATTCCGTAGAAAAAAGGGTGATTGAGACAGAAATCGCCTATGAATATAATATCTTTAAAAAGATATTATACATATGTATGTGGAAAAAATATATGTATATGTAATAATATATAGCAACATATATATTATATATTTTTTGCTGTATACAATCTAATTTTGTAAGCATGGTAGAGTATTTTCGTACGAAGTGACATCACGAATGTTGCATAGAATTGATAAGATCCAAGGATGGTGTTAATCGATCGGGCGAATATAGTTCTATTACAACGTAGGTGCTACCTTGCTTAACTTACTTTTATTATGCAACTCTTCTATAACTAATCGCGATAATCAAGTTGACACAAAAAACAAAATCTAAATGTGTTCTACTTTTCGTGTTCTACTTTTGACTATTTTTGACAATTTTAGGATTAAGTGAAAGAAAAAAAAAGGAATAATTTCAAGTTTAATATGCTTCGCGTATATAATATGTCACTTAATATTCCACTATAAATTTTATATGTAATTTGTTAATTTATCACTCATGGTACGAAATCTCCAATGCTACCTCATCATTCGCGTGCTCCATATACATTTATAACACCGCTTAAATTTTGCATACACGATGACGTTTTCAATAACGAATTCCAGCGAAACGATATTTGCCATACGATCCGTTGTAATGTGTGATTGTCGCAGCATTTAGAACTGTTCGTTCATATTAATAAAACGTGAAATGAGAAAAATTTTAACTGCAATGTTCAGAACGATAAATTAATTATTATTTTCTTGGCATGGGTAATGTAGTCGATCTCGTTCCGATCAAACTTTGCTGAGATAATTCTTTCGTTGAATAGTAATGCACTCAATCACGACGTGAAAATAGTGAAATAATTAATCAGCTCGTAAAATATGTTTGTCGTTGATGTAATCATTTTCGTACAATGCTCCAAATTGGATATGATAAACTGCATCAAAATCTTTTGCGAATAGCTACTCAGATTCTTTCAAGGACCAACGCTCTTTGATAAGATAAGATAATAGGNATAAACGGAGTAAGCATATAGTTAAAAACACGGACGATTTTTGCTCAAGTGACTAGGGCAAGATCGCAGCGCACAATGCGATGTAACCGTCTCAAGAACGTGATAAGAAGTCTATCATTCTCTCGCGATTTCATGACCCCGCAGAACGTCGCGCCATATTTAACTTAATTTTTTATGTTTAGCTCAATATTGAAGCATAAACGTTATGTCTAAAAAAACATACAATCGAAAGAATATGAAGACATGAATAAAATTTCTAAACCGAAATCAGAAATAAAGGAAGAAAAAGGATGCTTCTGGTAATAATAAATGAAATGTTCTGTAACTTTTTCAATTCAACTTCGCAAAAAAGGGAAAATTTCGCAAAAATTTTATCTCACAAAAAATTTTACAAAAAGACCGTTTCCTGTTGAAACTTTCAAATATATTCTAGAAATTTGACAATTTAATCTTCAATTAAAATGTAACGAGAGATAAAAATCTACTTGGGTTTATATGAACAAACAGATCTTGTCGCGTTTTGCAAAAGTTTATTTTTGCTTATTATTACGGGTGATATTTTTTCGAGTGTTCATTGTCGCTTTGTTCCAGGAAAATAATCGGCGCGGCTTTCTCTTATCTCACCGTTTGTTTCTTCGTCGGTCTCTCGAAGTATCGGCAAAGATATCGGGCAGTCTAATCAGGTGCGCAATTGCCATGTGATTTCTGAATGAGTCACGGGCTCGCCCGGCGCATTGCCGGTCCTTAAAACGGCGCCGTCGTTTATCGCTTATTGATTATCGAGGTTCCCGTATCGGCTGCATGCACTCTGGATGAAATATCTATTATTACTTAACGCTTATCAGTTATCTGACGCGCGAGATTACGTGAGTAATTCAACCACTGCGCCGATCACCCCGGTTTTCTTCCGTTATTGCATTTGATATGCTTATTATCTATCTCCTATCTGTTTATCGCCCCGCAATTTCCCCGTTTTTCCGTACAATTTCTCGCGATTTCTCGCGAATCGTTGAAAGACAGAAATACATCTATCGATCAATAATTTATAAATTCTATTTAATATTCTATTTATTTTTATACAATATAGTGGAAACATCAAGCACATGTATCAATATTTTGTTTGTAATAGGAGATATATATACATATATCATTTGATTTTTCTTTTATATGAAAATAAAAATTTCAAGACAATATGTTTATAAATATATGTAATATAAGATTTATAAATGAATTTGTTCTAAATTGTATTTTAAGATATTTTTTCGTTTATTTTACATGTATATATGTGTGAATATGTCGAGGTACAGAATGATTGAAAATTGTAATAAATAATTCTGATATATCCAACAGCTTTCAGCATTGTTTCGCCATCTGTCGGCACGTTGTAAACTCCAGTCGCGCGCAAATATAGCAGAACTCTGCACGATTTTAATAATTAAATCACACGCTCTGTCCGACGCTGTGTCTGTACAATTTTACAGCGACGTGTATTACATCACGATTAATTATACTTCTTCAACAACGTTTCGTAACGAACATGACTTCATAACTAAACAAACGCCGTTTCTATAATTCTTCTTTTC
This sequence comes from Tetramorium alpestre, assembly GCA_021460005.1. Classification (NCBI taxonomy): domain Eukaryota; kingdom Metazoa; phylum Arthropoda; class Insecta; order Hymenoptera; family Formicidae; genus Tetramorium; species Tetramorium alpestre. The sequence goes on from JAJVSH010000010.1 coordinate 190,572, forward strand.
CGCATACTTATCATAAAGTTTCGATAAGAGAGAATCATTGATAAATACTTCTTTCTCTTTTCATAAAACCGGAAAGAGACTTACGCTTGCGTAATGAAGCGTGATATCATTAGTTTGCGCTTTCAAGAAAAAACATTCGGCATCTTCCGCCAGAGTCTTGATTTAATTAGCTAGACAGGACGAGTGATCTACGGACTTTGCTCATCGAGCAATGTACACTTGCCCGCCGGGTTTCCGACAATGGTTTACCCAACCGACAATTATACTTTTCCATCGGCGAAATTGCTTCCAAGAAGTCGAGTCCGCTGTTTCCTCGCCGTTGCCCCGGGAGGAACGCACGTGCACGACGAAACGTTTGATTCTTGAAGTCACGTCACTTCCTCGAATTATCCTCGCGGTACGCGTTACTCATCACCATTATCGGAAATTCGAAGACGTTTCTCGCCGGTAGATTCTCGTGGAGAGATTGCGCTCAATAAGCGAAATCGATGTATTTCAGAGACGATCGCCAAAGAGAGATTATAATAGAAACGCGTGAAGTCTCCCTTTCGAAATCGATTCAAAGAAAAAACAAAAATCGACGTTTCTTCGTCGCGCGATTAAGGATAAGGATTATTCGAACGTGAAGGAAAGATCGCTTTGCGCTTTCCGTTCGAACGAAGTTTGTTCTATAGACTGGTTTCATAAAAGTCAGGGAAAGCGCGGAAGACGATCTACAAACATTCCTTTATCGAATCCGATCGTAATGCACCGATCTCGTGCCTTTTATTCGCGACGTCCTTTCACCGGGTTCGCGCGTCAACGCGCGATTATTTCTCTATTCAGCAGCTTGCTCCGAGCAAGCCTGGGGGGTGCCCTGGAGGTGGCTTACCTTTTGTATCGCGAGCGCGAATATGCCCGGGATGTGTAACACGACGGGGGTAGGTTGGGAGGCCGGGTGAGTTAGGGGCGTTTTAGGTGAGCGCGGGGCATGTAGCGAGGGCTATCCTAGTTTTACTGCATATTGAAGCCGTAACCCGCGCATTACCAGAGCCTTTTAGTGGAAGTTCTCCGAGCGGGAAAGCGGTGCGGCGCGAGATGTATATTTCAACGCGCGGGCGAGCAGTGCATTCTCGCAGTTTCCGCAGTATCCTCCTTCCCCCTCGTTCCTTCTTCTCTTCCTTCTCCTCCCTTCGACCGGGTAGTTCGTTTAATTATCGCGGTAATGCCCCGCGGTGTCAAAGTTTATACTACCTGGTGTTGGTAGTCGACGAGTCGACTACTCGCTCGATTCTCGCCCCGACCGTCGCTCGCCATTATCGCGCGATGTAGATGGAATGGAATGGGAATCTGTTCCCCTGCGAGATTACGACATCGTAATTAATCGATGTCACTGCTTGAAATCCGCACTGCTGCGAAAGAGTTCACCATGAGCAGCGACACGAGATTTCTTCTGTCAACTTTGTTTCGGTAGATCATCGATTCTCTTCAGTGGAGTTTATTTTTGAATTTCCAAATTGCGGAAAAGTTTTTATATATTAAGATCATGTCGAATAATTTAAATCTCTTAAAAATAAAGTGGCGAAATGATAATGATAATGACAAAACTCATGTTATCTGTGCCTAGTTCAACCAAACTACCAATTCAATCAAAACTCCAATAGAAAGCAAAAGATCTGTTAAAGAATTCTTGCCAAATAAGAGTTCGAAGCTCATTTAATACAAGCTCATTTAAAAAAAGTTTAAGGCATTCGATTAAATAAATAAAATTGTAAAAAGTCCTTTTGAGATTTCAACGATAAATACTACGTCTATATCTCGCAATGCATCGTTAATTCGTGACAACAGAAATATCAGCTCTAAAATGACACCTAAGAGTACAAGTCGAGGTACTAAAGCACAATTCAAATGTAAAAAGAAACAAAGCTATTACTCCGAAAGGTATACCTAAAATTAGCAGAAAAAATCTAAACGGTAAAATTTAATGTGATGTATTTATATAGCGTTCAGCTCTCTTCTTCTCTATCACTTTTTTCTGTCTCTTTCTCTTTATTATTTAATAAATACTAAAAGTTTATTTTATTTAGATATCCCCAAATAAGAGAAATATCAATTCTTACGACCTTGATAAAGAGTGTACAAATGATGATGGAAAAATAATCAATACTGATAAAATAATATAATTGCTGAGAGACAAGCTCCAAAAATATTCTATTTTATTCATATTATTATTCATACATGTTATATTTTATACGTAGCAGAATGTTCTGTATATATTTAAATTAATCGTGTTATTATTAAGATCAGAAATAACATATATAATTATTATTAAAAACAGAAATAAACTCAGAAATAACATATATAATTATATATATGTATATATATATAAAGAGGAAGAAAAAGAAGAAATATTAAAATACAAAGAGGTTTTACGATTAATACTAATAAGTTTTTAAACAATTAGGTATTTGTTTTGTTGGGCTCGGATCTTCTGGTTCGTGGAATAGTGCACACTTCTTTGCGCTACATAGCCACAATTTTAACATTTAAAAAATATAAAATTTTATTTTATAAAGGGAATAATATTGTTAGGGAGTAATATATTTAATGTTAAGTCTCTATTTTATTCTATATTCATATATTACACTATAAATGTTTTAGACACTATCAAAGAATATGTTTTATCCGCATCGCTTACAATGTGTATTATGAATTTTGTATAAATAAAAAAAATAAATGATACATTTATTAGAAATATCGAGATGATTATTTCGCGGAAGGATCTATCGTGCAGAAGTAAAGGCAATCGTTTATTTAATCTTTTTCCGTGTTTAGATACAGTTTACACAAACTTATACAGACGGTAATGAGCACATTTACAATGATTTTTATTGAAATGTGTAATCGTGCGCTGCGATTACATATACATATATAATAATATATAAGTGAACACATGTCGTTTTTTGCACGTTCAAGCGAGGTATTGGCCGCGTTGCGCAATAATATAAATAAATAATATACATAATATATATAAATTTATCCAGAGTTGGTAGTAACTCATAGTCATTTAAGACAAAAAACATTGTTCGTTAAATACATGTTTTTCGTCTTAAGTGACTCTATTATTTAATTACTTAAGACGAAATTATGACTCTATTGTGCATACAAGATCTTCAATTCGCTTATTGTACATCTCCTTCTCCGACATAAGTGCATTTAGTTGATCTTTCGCCAAAGTGTAACATATAGCTTCGTGAAAGGTTAATTGCAACCGAAGTTTGATAAGGACAACTTCAGTTGCAGTTTTCACGAAATCCAGACTCTATATGTTCGAAAGTGTCCTTATCAGACGTGATATAATTTAAGAAGCAAAAAATTCTAACGTATTCTAAGGTAGATAGAGTTTCACCTACTGCAGCTGGTGTTATTTTGGAGGGCAAGACATTGACAGCAATTATAAGTATGTGCACTATTACTACATATTATTGCTGGCATTGCCCTGCTCTCCAAAGAAGCTTGTTAACTTGCTATCTCGGAAATTTATATTATTGTGCTCTTGCTGCTCAGTTCGTTCATGTTGGTCTCGCATATTCTTATTTTTTTATTAACTACTCATTATCGACGAAACGTTCTCTGGGCCATTTATAACTTGTAGCGTAACCATGTTACCTCAATGAAAACTCACGTCCGGGAGTATTCGGCCTATGGGCAGACAAGTTCCGATAAAACATACTCATCATAGTGTACGTTTTATCGGAGCTCGTCTGCCCATAGGCGAAAACCGTGCCGTTAAATCCAATCATCGCAGCGTCAACAATAGGCCTTATATTATGGAATATATGTCGTTGGTGGTGGCGTTTGTATCAAAAACATGATCTGCAAACACAACACCGGAATTTTCGAGAATATAGAGAAAATACGCCAAACAAACCGTGTCGCGACTGCGCGTTCGTGAGACATTAAAGTCATAGCATGTGTTGTATGCGTGTAGCAAGGTAAGCATGCCACGTGAATATGTCGTGATAGAAAGCGTGATAGAAAATGAGTTATTCCATCGACCAGATTCTTAATAATCCTTGGCTTCTTGTTTAAGACGTCGTTGGCGATGCCAAATTAATATAAAAAAAAATTAATAAAGTATTACACTTAATAAAGTAAATTTTCTATCACGACATTCACGACACATTCACGCGGTATGCTCACCGTGCTACATGCACATAGCACATGCTCACATTGCTATATTAAATTCATGAAAATCGGAAGTCCGTATTCTGCAGTATTATCACATTAATTACATACCGACTCGGATTTACCGTCAGCTAGCAGCATGGTTCGACATCATGGGCTGTTCTCTCGAACACTCTCGATATACCGACAAGTCGTGCACGTGCAGGCCGCGCGTAGTAGGCCTCTGATCGTTATCATCGTATTCGGAAAACACTCGCGAAATTATTTCCGGTTTAGCAACCGCGTTAAAATATATAATTCATTAACAATAGTTTTTACATAATTAATAAATTTGTTGTATATACATTAATGCTACATATTTTATAATATTTTAAACATGCGCGTCACATCCAATCATATCACAGTCGGCGGAAGACTGACGCAGGGGAGGGGTTACAGTCACATGGATTAGAGGAATCTTCTTCGGGCAAGACTCTCATGCGCGTGCGTGAACTGATTCGTTGCACACGTGATAGACTTCAACAGTCTCGTGCTAAGAATGTTAAGATGCCACGCAGAATATTTTTTAGTCGGTATAAATTATTTTCTATTGTAGGCTAATATGTAATATAT
>JAJVSH010000010.1:195520-280675 GCA_021460005.1 Tetramorium alpestre
TCCGCTACTTTATCGTATTTCTCTTGAAGTTCCTTTAAAAAAAAAAGGCATAAAATATAATTACGTAAATTTTTGTATTTATACAAATAAAAGATTAATAGATTTTTATTGCGGTAAAAATATATATATATATATTAAATATTAGTTATTAAATATATTAAATACGTGTTAAATACATTATTAAATATTATAAAATGTAGCATTAATGTATATACAACAAATTTATTAATTTATTATGTAAAAATTTATTATGTAAAAACTATTGTTAATGAATTATATATTTTAGCGCGGTTGCTAAACCGAAAATAATTTTGCTTTTATCGTTTCCTTTTATCGAGATAATATTAATAATTAGAATTTTATTACGACAAATATTCAACAATGTTCTATGTGACGGTTATAAATTTTATGTGACGATTACGATTATTCTTTCCGAAATAAGTATTTTAATTATAACTGGCACATTTTATATTTGCGGTTATCAAATAATTTTTATCTCGTTTCCAAGATAATCAGAATTTTATTACAAGCACATTCAGCAATATTTTATTTGACGATTATATACAAACTCAACTGATATTGTCATCTCCCTCTACAATATTTCTTTTCTATATTTTATACTTTCTATTCTTTTCTGACGAAGGGTTTTGACAACCCTTGTTACAATAAGACTATATACGTAACTGACAGTGACATTGTAACGGCGTTCGCGCAGCTACGCATGCGCGAGATTGTCTATTCACGACAGTTCCGGTCGCAGGCAACCGTCGGCAACCGTTAGCGTCGAGGAACTTAATCGTCTCGTCAAGAAACATCGTCGATCCGCTTCGGATCTCGCCAGGTCGCCGAAATGACCGCTATACCCGGAACGGTGGCGTTCGATGAGTACGGCCGGCCCTTCATCATCATCCGTAATCAGGAGAGCCAGCAACGCCTCACCGGTCACGACGCAATCAAGGTGAGATGGCGACGACGGACTCGCGTCTAGACTCGCCTTTTCCTCGCTTGCCCCATTTCATTCTGCAAGTCTCTCTCGCGAATGATTTGCGTGTATCGACGTTCCGTCGGTGCGTCTCTTGGTTTTGCGGTTTTTCCGGATCACGCTCGAGAGACGCTTGACCACGTGCGAGCGGTAATGGCGGCTGTTTCAGGGCTCGGCGATGAGTAGGAGAAATTCGGGAGAATGAGATATTTCGGACGAATTATGCGAAGATAATTTCTCTCGTTTCTCAAAGTTTTTATCTACGATTGAATTACGGCTGGAAGAAAGCTAGAATAATACATTTCAGTCAGAGAGGTTGCACCTCCCTCCTCACACAAGGGACCTTGGATTCTTTATGACTATATAAGGCGATCCATAGCTTTTAGCCTGCGAATGTTGCGATAGACGAACAAAATCGTAAACCAGGTTTATGATATATATTTTTAAGATTTTTTGAAACTGGAGAAAATATGCAGTTTTATCAATTTTAATTTAAATGGTTTTAATTTAAATTTAATTTTATCAATTTAATTAAAAATTTATTAATTAAATTTATCAGTTTATTATGTAGGATATAGTAAGAATTTGAGCTTTAAATATTGAAAATATTTAATTATTTTGATTACAGTCGCATATTCTGGCAGCGCGCAATGTGGCCAGCATCCTTAGAACATCTTTGGGACCTAAAGGACTGGATAAGTTGATGGTTAGCTCAGATGGAGATGTCACCGTTACCAATGACGGTGCGACAATCTTGAAAAATATGGATGTAGATCATGAAATTGCCAAGCTGATGGTCCAATTGTCGAATTCTCAAGATGACGAGATTGGCGATGGCACTACTGGAGTAGTTGTGCTGGCCGGTGCACTTCTGGAACAAGCTGAACAGCTGCTAGACAAGGGAATTCATCCAATTAGGATCGCCGACGGTTTCGAGATAGCGGCAAAATGTGCAACCGAGCATCTCAAGACAATAACGGATGATTTCAATGGAACTCCAGAGAATTTGGAGCCTTATATTGATATAGCTATGACTTCATTAGGTTCAAAAATGTAATTAAGCATTTTTATTATTTTTAAATTCCCTGTTTGTGATTATTTTTTTTTTACATATTTTATCTATTTATTACAGTGTTAATAAGCATCATAGGCAGATGGCGGAAATAGCTGTGCAAGCTGTATTGGCAGTTCTGGATCCTGTTACTCATGATGTTAATTTTGAATTGATCAAGATAGAAGGAAAGGTCGGTGGTAGATTGGAAGATACTGTCTTAGTACGCGGTGTTGTTGTCGACAAGGACTTCAGTCATCCACAAATGCCGAAGGTAAAGTTCGGAAAATGTTTTACGTCGAAGTTTTGCTTTATGTTAAATAAATTACATATATTAATGCCTACTGTAATGTTACAGAGGTTAGAGGACGTTAAACTGGCTATCTTGACTTGCCCATTCGAACCACCAAAACCGAAAACGAAACACAAGTTGGATGTCACCTCAGTCGACGATTACAGAGCTTTGCGCGATTACGAGCGCGAAAAGTTCACGGAAATGGTGAAGCAGGTCAAAGATGCTGGCACGACACTGGCTATTTGTCAATGGGGCTTTGATGATGAGGCCAACCATCTTTTGCTGCAAAATAATTTGCCCGCAGTTAGATGGGTCGGTGGCCCAGAGATCGAGGTGAGTGATCTTCGTAATTTCAAATTTATTCAATCTCTTATTAATTTTAATTATTTGCTATAATGATGAAAAAAAGCGCCAGAGGAGGTGCGAGAATTGGAGAGCTGGCTCTTAGTCTTAAAAGTTTAGTCTTCTCTCGGAAATTAATGTTATTAATTTTCGAGAAAAATAAGAAACTTTCAAAATTAGTTAGCCAGTGATCTAATTTTCGTGGTGGCTCCAATGATCCAAAGATTATGAGATCTGAATAATAGCGATTTTTTTGTCTTAATATGCATTTTGTATATAAAATACGCATAAAGGAATCAAATTTTTCTTTTAGCTTATTGCCATTGCTACCGGTGGACGTATTGTACCTCGCTTTGAGGAACTGACTCCAGAAAAACTTGGTCATGCCGGTGTTGTCAGAGAATTAACGTTTGGCACGACAAAGGATCGAATGCTAGTCATCGAAGAATGCAAAAACTCTCGCGCTGTAACGATCTTTATTCGTGGCGGCAACAAAATGGTATGTAACGACATTGATAAAAATAATTTCTATGCAAGGAGAATTTCAGTAGTACTTTTTCAATGTACATAACTGACCAGACACCTTGCAATAATAAAGCATTGCAATTTTACAAACTATTCAATACTTTGTGTTAATTGAATCTATTTTTTGCAATGTGACATTGATCTATACTATATAGATAATTTTTAGAATTTATAAGGAAATCGTTTTGCATTTATGATTATAGATTATCGAAGAAGCGAAACGGTCGATTCATGATGCATTATGCACCGTACGCAATGTTATCAAAGACAACAGAATTCTTTATGGTGGAGGCGCGGCGGAAATATCTTGTGCGCTGGCTTGCGCGGCACAAGCTGATAAAATCAGCACTTTGGAACAATACGCCTTCCGTGCCTTCGCTGAAGCCTTGGAGAGCGTTCCCATGGCACTCGCAGAAAATTCAGGCCTTTCTTCGGTGGATACCATAGCGGAAATTAAAGCGCGTCAGTTAGCCGAAAAGAATCCCGCACTTGGTATCGATTGCTTAAATCGAGGCACAGCGAGTATGTATCAATCTTTATATATCATATTATATATCGTATATGTTTCACATATCAATCACGAAATTATCATGAATCATTTGTTACAGATATGAAGAAACAAAATGTCATTGAGACGCTGACGAGCAAGACTCAACAGATTTTGTTGGCTACACAGCTTGTTAAGATGATACTGAAAATTGACGATATACGCTCGCCTCATGACAACGGTGAAACTTAAAATTTAAGTTTATTTAATTGTGTTTTATTATATTAAATACTTCTAATTGGTATCGTTCTATGTGCTGCATTTATTTTTACATTTGTAATAAATGGCTTCAATTAATTAGTTGAATTAAAAATTGTTTCACGTCATCTATAATTTATACAATATATAAAATATATAAATTAAATAATTGTAATTGAAAGTTACTCCACCTTCTATAATTTACACATTATATAGAGTAGATGATGTGAAATAATTTTTGATGAAACAACATATTATCTCTAACCAATGTTATACCAATTTGGCAATATCATTAAACGATACCTGATTCATAGGCACTTGTGTTTTATCTTTCCTATCTATATTTTTAATTTCTATTTATATCTATATTTTTAATTTCTTGTACTCTTTTGAAAAACAGAATTTCTCAAAGCATGATAGAGAATGCAATTATTGCAATCAGAAATTAATGCGAACTTCAATAGCTGTTTCTGTGTAGTTTTTCGTACAAATAATAGAAATTATACAAGAACTCATCAATTGACTTTATTCTCGATTATGGATTTTTGATTAAATTTTAGATTGTAGTATCACGATTTATATTACGCATATTTATGCTTCTTTTTGGATACTTATTTTGATCACAGTGGAAAAATCTTCCGTTTAGAATAACTCCTTATTCTATATGTGAGGTGACAGGACCGGGAATCGAACCCAGGTCTTTCAGATTGAACAGGTGATTGCTCTATTACTAAACTATTCAACACCTCGACTTTATTTTCACTGTAGGAACAAATAAATATGTCACATCGAGTCAAGGTGTTACTGTGTAAATATATTCTGTCTATAACATCTTGGGGGAGGGGAAGAGATATTTTCTCCCTTTTCCGATATCATTCTGTGGAATATGTGTGTAATGGGATGTATAAGGGATATTTTCTCTCTTTTTAGATATTATTCTGGAACATGTATATAATGCGCGAAACCAATGGCAGACTGAACGAAATAATAAACGAATATTACGATCTACTCGTAAAATGGCACAGAATACAATTGCATGTATGCACATACATATGTATAAATTAGAATACAACAATAATTATATACCTCTGTTTCTTTCGGTCGCCTTCATATTTTTTTCTCATTCGTATATTAGTCCGTCATCGGACCCAATTTTATAACAGCTGTTTTTATCTCTCTCGTATCACAAAATATACATTCTATTTCCAACATGGCATTATATCTTTTTTCTCTCGCGCGCGTTTCCTTTTTACATTAATTACATCTTCAACAAGTTTTCAACTTTATCGTACGAAATTCTCACAAGGATCAAAGGAAAAAGTTTCGCCATACATATTTAAACTGAATATTGTATTTACGCACAATTATTATCATCATTTCCATATATTCATCAGAAATTTTCTCAGTATTATAGAAATTGTTTTGTTACATGCATAATAATAATACGTATTTAATTAACTTATATTTTTAGAAATAAACACGATTTATATTTAAAAATGAAATAAATATTTTTTTACAATTAGACATACTTTAAGAAAGAACAAATTTACACAGAGATGTATCTCTGAGAATATTAATTACCTTTAACACAAACAATATCGATTGATAAAAAAATTTTTAATTTAAAATCCTTGTAGGAGCTTCGTACTCGTGCCTCCCCTACATTTCAACATACAACGCTGTACAATAACAATAATGCAAAATGTCGCTCTTTCTCACTTACCGAGACCTGATCGTCTACCTATGTGAACGGAATTGACTTTGAACGCGAATGCAATGCGGAATACGACGACATATCGTAAAATCTATAAATTATACATACCCGAGTAAAAAAGAAATTTATAAAACATGATATCGATGGGCCGCTCTTGATGCGTCTAAACGTAGCCGGATTACCGGTATCACTAACTTCCTCTTGTTACGAACAAATGGACTAAGCGAGTTTCGGTATATTCGCGTATAACGTTTTCAACTAAAGACACACAGTACAGTACAGTACAGTAGAGCGGGGATCTTGACCAGGATTGTGCCTGGTTTGCGTTACACCTTCTTGAGCATGGGCAAGTGAAGCACCTCGGGTATCTCGATATCTTCAAGCCGAATATCCGACGGATTGAATGAGAATCTTACGGGATAAGAGTACTTTAGATCCATTAACAGCTGAAAATGAAAAAGTCAATTGTTATATATTATGAACAAATTTTTCAGGCTCGCGATTTAATATATATATATACAAGTTTTGATGCACATTTTGTCGAAGAATTGATAATTTCCAATCGGGGAAAACTTACTTGTTCGTTGTTCTCACCACGCTCCTTTAGTTTGTCTTGTACTTTTTTGATGAACGAAACGGGAACTCGACTTTCGTAATCGTCGACGGGTGTGTACAGATTCAGAATTTTTACTATTTGATTGGCCGTCAATTTGTTGCACATCTCGCAGACAGAATTAACGTCCTCGTCGGTTTTACGAGCTTGTAGAAGCTGCGACGCCTGTATGATGGGTTGTAGTGCTTCCGACGCGGTTTCGAGTCGTCGATCCCTGCCCCACTGCTCCAAATGACTCATGTTATACCTTAAATAATGAACACAACATATAATTTCAAATATAACTTTCGGTGAACAAAAAACAATTATTTATGGACAAATATGAACAAATTATGAACAATGACAATCAAGTGCTATATCAATTTTATAAAAATTCGCATACGCAGAGTGTCGTCTTCATAGACCTTTAGGAATTAAAGATTAGAAATTGAAGAAGAAATTTCAATTTTTTCTAATTTCTTCCTAATTCCTTCTTCATATATTTTTTTATAAAGCAGTTATTCGTGTTGAATTTCTCGTTATATTATTAATAAATAACAACATGAAATCAAGGATTTATACGGTTTGTCTTACCTTATTTGCATACCCTTGGTCCATCGGCAGAGCTCGCTCCTCAGCAGCAGATTGTTGAGAGCGCTGGCGCACATGAAGTAAAACAGTTGCTTAAACAGTTGCACCACGACCTCAGGATCCACACCGTGATACTGCAGGGTTTTGTGCACCGACGTCAGCTCGCCCAGAAGCTTGTCCAATTTCTGCTGCGTGGAATCCGGCTCGCCACCCATGGACGACGACCTAGGCCTTCCGGTCTTGTCGGTCGGAACGGATATCGCTTCATGCTCCAACAAGGCCGGAACTGTGAGGGCCTGGATCCTCTCCTTGAGATTCGTGATGAGATTGTTGAAAACCCAGAGAGCCACGTTGCTCAGTACGACACGGTACTCGCTTAGGTCGAAATTCCTCAGGCATTGCTCGTTCTGTCTGGGTGTGTTCTCAATCTGGAACGGCTTGTCACCGGAGTATTGCTTCATGTTGTGCAACAAACGCAGGGTGTTGCTCAGCCAAAGCACTCTGGAGTCGAAGTCGTCGCGTTTCTTTAACACGCGTTTAACGGCATTCAGGTATTCGGTCAACAGCGATCGCACCTTGTCGTCATCGTTAATGCAGTCAGTGTGCCTGATGCACATGAAGAGAATGTAGGCCGGTAAGCCTGGTAACAGCGTCACCGCTATTCGGGGCTTCAGCTCTGAAAAAGGCAGATATAAATTTGTAGGTCGTACATTGGCAGTAGAAAAAAAATTAACAAAAATTAAGAAAAGAAATTTGTTAATTATAGAATTTAATATTAAATTATATCTCTCGAAGAATAAATTTTATAGATAATTCGAAAATGTTTAAATATAAGAATTTATAAAATAATTTTCGACAGATTCATTGACATAAGAAGTGACACTAAGACCTTACCAATGACCATGTGGCGTATGATTACGTTGATATCCTCTTTCTTAAATTCGAACATTCCTTCATAATCCCTCTCCTTTTTGCGAATGACAGGCATGTTACTTCCTTCTCCGTGTGTACCGGAAACGGTGACACCGTTTGCGTATTCTATCGCGTTGGGTACTGCAAAATTGAAACTTTTACTCGCGAAATTCTCGAAATTTTCAGAAAATCGTGCTTGACATATGCAAGCAGTAATAAATTATGATCTGCATGATCGATCTGAACAATTTATGTAAATTCTCTTTTTCATCTTTTTCAAAATTTTACATTTTTAACTTTTATAATTATCTATTTTATTAAACAATTTCTATTTATTCGTTTGATTTACCAAAGAATTTACTGTTTTTTTCATGCACAAATTATTCGGATAATTTAATGAGATGCTGAAGTCTGTCAAGACCATGCACTCACCGGTGCCTTTTACAAAAGAACGTTCCTCCCCTTCGTCTTTGATAGCATTAAGAAAGTAAATTTATGATTTTCAATATAATTCCAATTATACAGCAATAGAATCTCTATATATAAATATTTCTTATAACAAGCATATAATTATTGTACTTACAGCCAGCATCCTTAAGTCGTTTAGCTAGGATCCTGCATTGTTTCTTGAAGCGTCTGCATTCTTCCGCTACTTTATCGTATTTCTCTTGAAGTTCCTTTAAAAAAAAAGCATAAAATATAATTACGTAAATTTTTGTATTTATACAAATAAAAGATTAATAGATTTTTATTGCGGTAAAAATATATATATATATATTGTATATGTATATTCAGATTTGAAAAAGCAACGCAACAAAATCGATTGAAACTGATAATAAATTTTATATCGTTGATAAAAAAAATTTATTTTACTTACGAGATTTTCGGATGTCAATCTGGCAACCTCATATTGCATGTAAAGCTCCGCTTGGGTTTGTGGCGATTTGCTTAAGTTAATGGAGAGCAGCTTTTGCTGCTTTTCGATTTCTTCTTGCAGCCTGTCTATCTCGTTTCGCCACTCATCTCTTTGCGATCGCCAGTTCCTTTCCTTCGCTTGCAACTCATCCTCCAATTGCCTTAAAAACAAAGCATTCCAAGTTTCATTTTTGGAAAATTATTACAAGAAATCTCTTGAATTGTTCAATCGCAAAACAATCATTCGATGGTATCATGCTAAACACGTGAAATCATGCCTGTTTTTAATACTGTTATAAAATAATTAATCGAAACGTAGTTTGAGAAATAATGACACAAATTAAGAAAATTTAGCATGACTCATAGTTAATAATATTAAATTGATGTCAAAAAACAAACTGATTTGAAATGCTTCAAGATGTTCATAATATTGTGAAATTATAAAATCTCTTTTTTTGATTGAACAGTTCAATAACGTTCAAATGAGTGAATCTGCTCGTGAATCTGCTCAACTCACTCTCCTGTCGGTGCCTTTGTCTTAAGTTTACTGAAAATCGAAGTGCATGCACAAACGACAAAAGACTTGTTAGACATGGCACTTTGTCAATAGTCAACTCGACAACTAAACATGTCATTTTGCGTTACCTGTTAATCTTCTTCTGCGCTTCGAAGGCAAGTACTAACTCGCCGTCTTCGTTTATGATGTCCACGTCGCGACCATAATTGGAAGTTATATTTTTCATTCTTTGTGTATGATCAGCCAGCACACTGTGCAGTTGAATACATTCCTCTCTTCTCCTTTCCAGTTCCTCCTGCAGCGCCTCGAATTGTACTGTAATATCATTATGTCAGTATTATACCATGTTGTTTATATCGCATTATTATTACTGTTTTTTAGATAGACGACTGATGCAATTTAATAGCATATATAGAAGAAAAATAGTAACATAAAGTAACATATAATTATATACATAAAGAAATAGATATATGAAAAGCATTTCGAAAAGTTCTTTCCATATAATGTATGATTTAAAAATAAAGAGATAGCGTTTAGAGGAAAGAAGATAGGAATCTAGCATAAGGTAAAAAGCAGAAAGCAAAAGTTATAATGTGTTTATCTATATTATGCTTTGATTTTTGAATGTTCGAAAATACAAAGCTTAATTAGCTTAGCTCTTTGTTAAAGTTGATATAAATGCACACATGCTTAGTGAAAAAGGCAATGCAAAAAATAGCTAATAAGTTCTAATATCAAATTACTCATGAGATGTTGCTGCGCGGACGATGGACTGGCCGACGATACAGTCTTCCTCAGTGAGTTCAAGTCATTTTTAAGTTGTGCGTTCTCCATTTCCAGTTCTTGGAGCTGCAAACAAACCATGTATTGTCTCAGTTAATCAGCGATAATATAGATAAGACAAGTGACGAAACAAAGTGAGTTTATCACAATAATCTCTTAATGCCGGTTAAATGATGTCCAGTTCGTGTCAAAAGATTGACAAGTGTTCGGATAAGACTTGACACAGAAAAAAACTTGTCGAAAGTAAGTTAATATGAAACACTGTAGTATTTTTTAATCAGTGATCTTTATTTCAAAGTATTAGATACAATAATCGCGATCTCTGGTATCGACTTGACCTCTTTCTATCCCGGTCTAAAGAATGTCACGTGTATTAATCGCGTAGAGGAACAGTCCCGAAATCCTGTCGCTTATTCTTTCATTCTTTAATTAGTTTCTTATTACCTGCTCTTTCTGAATAGGTACCACGCTATTACGAATACGCGAGCATTTATAATACTCCGGACTTACGAATAATTAAATAACACAAAAATATAACAACCACTTTTCTGCATAATTTTCTTTCTTTTTACTTACTCTAAATGAATCTTGCGTCCTGGAAGATTCGTCGTTACTATCGCGTTCCAGATCTTCGACCATTCTGATTAGTCTGCCCTTCTCCTTTTCGACGTCCTTCAGCTTCTGCTGCAGCTTCAAGACGAGACCGATATCCACGGGTGCGTGTGCGGATGCAGGTACCTCCGAAGGCGATTTGTTCGGTTGAACTTCTCCGTCGGGTGGACTATCCGACCGTTGTTGATTCCAGTCGATTGTTTCCACTCGCGAGTAGGGCGTCGACGAGGAAGCTGTGGATCTCACGGAGCCGTAACCGAAATCCTATAAAAAGAAATCAGAGCGCGTGTAACTCCAATAAACTTATTTCAATAGCATTCGCGATAAAAAGTAAAAAATGGAAATCTAAAGAGGCGAAATATAGCTAAACAGACGATTATTATATTTTATGATAAGCAAAATTATGCGTATCCTTTGATCCGGACTGTAACGTCAAGAAAGAAGAAGATTCATAATGTTTTAACTTACGATGTTTTGTTCATCTTGCGGATTTTCCGTTGGTGCAATTTGCCCACTGCCGCTGGAAGCATTACTCAAGGAGCGCGAATGCCCAAGCACTCCTTGTAACGCCAGCTTTTGTTCCAATATTTCTGCGTGCTGTTCCAACTCGTGGAAATCCTTGAGCAATCTTTGATAAGCTCCGCGATCCTGATCCTGATCCAGTCGAAGGAGATCTTTCTCCTGCTCGAGTCGATATTTCAGGTTCTCCTCAGCACCGCGCTGATTGCTCTTCAGTTTCTCAGTTGCTATCGAGAGCTCCTTCCGTAATCTTTCATTCTCCTCCTGCAGTTTCCTGTTTTCCTCGTCCTTCAAGAGAACAATCCTCTCTTTATCATGCAATATATCCATCTTTTCGTCTTTTTCTTGCTGTAGAATTTCCTCCAGCTTTTTCAATTCCCTGTTTTTGTCTTGCACCACTCCGTTCAATTTCTTATTCTCAACGTCGACAGCTTTCAAGCCGTCGAGCTTACACTTCAAATCTACCATCTCGTTTTGAACGTTCTTCAAGTGTTGACTCTCCTTTGTCTGAAATGACAAGTAGACACGTTTCTTAGATGCAACCATTATTGGAAAAATATAAAGCATATATAAATAATAAATACATATATAATTTAAACTTATATGTAATATCATAATAGATAATACGTCACTTACCATCTCATTTATCTTCTGTTGCAACGTGATGATCTTCATCTCAAGCCCTTTGTTGAGCGACTTGACATGCTCCACACTTCTAGCTTCAGCCTTCAATTGTCTAAAGATCTTCTTCGCCTGGCGCTTTCTAATGCACGACTGCACGGTTATTATATCCTTCAGTTTCTTCTTGCACGCCATCCTCACGAGGTATCCACGAGCGAATCTCTGGATCACCGTGGCGGCGGCATTGTCCTTCATTAGCCTGTATCTGACGCGCGCCATGTTGCCCCTGCCGTACGTCTGCAGGCCGAGAATCGTGCGTTTCACCTGCAAGTACCGTCGCCTCTGCAGCCAGCCCTTCACTTGCTTCTGAATCTTCACCGCTGCTCTCTCTCTTCTCACAGCCTCTGCCTTTTTCCGGGCAATGAAACCTCTGCCGTATCTCTGAAGACCCAGAATCGATCTACGAATCTTCCTGTATCTGTTACGCTGTATCAGACCGCGCACGGTCTTTTGAATCATTATACAAGCATCACGCTGCCTCTCCGCCCGTAACTTCTCCAGATACGCGACCTGACCGGCCCTGAAGAGCACCTTAGTCTTACCAAACTTGAATTTGTCCTCGTCGTTGATGTATCTGGCCAGAATGCGCCGGCAGGTCTCCTTCAGATCATCTCGCCGTATCTCCTTGAACCTGCAGAGGCAGCGGTACCTCTGGAAGAAGTCGCCGTACGTACGCTGGCTTGGGAAGCCCGCGGCAGAGATTCTGATGGTCTCGAGAACGCCGCAAGCGCGCAGCTGCTGCACCGCTCGCACCGGACTGTACTCGAAGGCTTCCTTCTCGTCATTCGGCTTGATGCAGCGCACGTAGTGCGGCGTCGTAGCGTTCAGCGTGGCCATCAGCATGTTGAGAGAGTCGCGGAACTGCGAGCCGACCGTCTTTTTATTCTGCTTGTTGGCCGCGCTCGTCGGCGCGATCTTCTGAGCGGAAACTTTCACTCTTGTGTGCGGCACTGCCAGCTTAGGATCCTCGTCAGTGAACAGCCTTCCCAGCAGCCTGTTCTCGCCGTTTCTCAGCACGTCTACTTGTTCCTCGATTACGGTGTCGCGATTCTTCTCCAGGAAGCCCACGGTTTCGTATTGCACGAGATCGGCGAAGTGATGGATCAGAAAGGCCGAGGTGCCGAATCGTGGTTTTTCAAAGTGCTTGGACTTGATGCACTTGGTGTACAACTTTTCCGCCCAGGAGGCGTCCGAACCCTTCGGCATGCGGCATTCCTCGTCAAGGAGGTCCAGAATACCGAGTTTAGTCTCGATCAGGTCGATGCACGGCTGATTGTCGTAGAAGTCGATGAAGGTCCATTCGATGTCCTCTTTCAAATATTCCTCCTGCTCCAGCTTGAAGACGTGCTGGTTGAACTGCTGCTGCAGCTTCTCGTTCGCGTAGTTGATGCAGAACTGTTCAAATGAATTTATCTCGAACGTTTCGAAGCCATAAATGTCCAGTACGCCGATGAAACAGTGCGCCGGATTGGGTGACTGCAGCGAAGTGTTGATGTTGGTCACGATCCAGTTGAAGAGCTCGGCATAGATGTGCTTGGCCAGGGCGTCCCGCGCGCCGTTTGCCTGCTCCACGGTCATAGGCTTCAGAAAGACCTCTCGTGTCGATACGATCTTCCGATGACACAGCCACTTGCGCATCGCGGTTACCTCGACACCCAGTAGCTCACAAAGAATGAGCAGGTGCCGGTCCGACGGCGAAATGTAGCTGGACTCAGTGTCCACTTCGGCGCCCTTCGCATCCTTCATCACGCAACTGCTTATGTTTACGTTACCTAGATGTAGTACCGCCGCCAGGATGCGCAGCATGTTGTCCTGCTGTTTGGACGTAAAGCCGAGCATCGTCAGCGCACTTATCGTCTCGTCGAAATACGCGAGATCGTCCACTCCATCGATTCTGGGATTGTTACCCTGATTAAGATAATGAAATAGATCTTGATCGGACAGGTGTAAGTGGGGAAGACGCTTCGCCGCTGAGCACATCTGATAGAAGATATGATAGTTTCGCTCCTCATTCGCTTGGAACACCACCCGTGACTTCTCCAGTAGGTAGGTCCTCATACTCGCGCCGGTGATATGATAGTTCTTATTGAACTGGATCTCGATAAACTTTCCAAATCTAGAGGAATTGTCGTTCCTGGTAGTCTTCGCATTACCGATCGCCTCCATGATAGGCGAAGAGGCGAGAACTTTCTTCTCGACCTGCGTTTCCGTCGCCGATCCGCCGACGGTTGCAAAATACCGCATGGTATACTTCGCAGAGACGGTTTTGCCGGCACCCGATTCCCCGGAAACGATAATCGACTGATCATGATTCTCCCTAAATTTAAAAAATGCGTAAGATTATCATTTTATTCAATAATTAAATAACATTGTGTTAAATTTGAGCTAATTATATTGAGTTAAAATATAATATAGTATGCATATAAAAATATAAAATATATTTTATATATATGTAATTTAAATATCCTATTAAAAGTGATGTGTAATTTATTACTTAATTGGAATATATCTTTTTTACTTGTACAGTAATAGTAGTTGCTTATCCAACGGAAAGACCACCTGACTTGTTTTTTTAATTAACATCGATATACAAACGTATATCAATGACACAATCTGTAGATAAATTTTGACAAGAGATTACTCACCTCTCCAACTTCGTATAAGCTTCTTCGGCCACGGCGAATATGTGGGGTTCCAGGTCGCCCATCGCCTGGCCCCTATAGGCCCATATCGTGTCATTGCCGTAGATAGGTAATTCGTTGTACGGGTTGAAGGCTACCAGGACAATGCCGCAGTAGGTATAAATGGAATGCCGTTGGAAGCGAATCTGGAGGTTGTAGAGGACAGCAGGCTCGTGAAGAAACGATAGCGACGTGAGATTGTTTTCTCCTATCAGAATGTCGGGATTTCGGAGTGGCGGGAGATCGTTGTCCGATCTGATCTCCAATGTCTTCGTTTGTTTCGACTCCTCCGTGCGCACTTTCAATGTCGGCTGCTTCTGCCTGTAGTTTTCCAGAAGCACGGCGCCTTCCCACACCTTCTCCGGATGCGGCACCCATACTCGGCCGTCCTACGATCGATTCATACGTTTTTACGTCAATAAAGTTTCGTCGGTTTTATTGTACAGTTTAATAATGAAATCATAGCGCATCTCCCAGTTAAAACTGTTAAGAGTTTATAGAGTTATTAAAAGGTCGATAAAGGCGCGACGTTACTGAAGCTGAGTATATTTTTAGTTTAGTTAGAAACACAGGTCGTTTATTTAGCTTTATTTTAGATTTGAATAAAAGTTAAGATTGACGTCTACAGGTATATAATTAAATCAAAATTGAATAATTTATTGACTGCACTTATTTATGACGTACAATCGTTACGGTATTTAATTGGTCATCGAGTGACTTTTCAAGTCGCTCGACTTTTTTTGATCGCGAAGACGACCCGCTTTTTCCTTTTGGAGTGGCGCATAAAGCGCGAGGTCGCCAATAAGAACTTATCGATTCAGTCGACGAATGCTCCAATTCGCCATTATTTCATACATTCAATGTTATCACATACTATTCGCGTACGGTAAAAGACACTGTCTTCGAGAGTAGAAATTACCATCCTACTCAATCTTAGTATTTAACTTAATGTCCACCATTAATGATGCATGTAACGAACCAGAGGACAACATGACATACAAGATCAATGATTCCTTTCGTGCTTTGCGAATGCGAAATTGATCCACATAATAAATTGTGCAGGGCACGCAATTTTTATTAGAAAGAAAGCTAAAACTAGATTCCTTCTTTTACAATAGCTTTAGAGAAAGCTATAAAACATAACAGACAAAGACCAATAACGTTATTCATATTAATTAAAATTTTCATCACGCAATAAGTAATAGATATACACAGACAATATTGCAAAACAATACAAAACTGTTTTAAGTACAAATGCAAGAAATTAGGTTACCGTTGGAAGACTTTGCGAATCACGCAAATTTTTAGATCGTCCGAGTAACTGTTCGAAATTGTCTTACACGTTTGACATTTTCTACAAACATGCGCGAGCGACTTTCGTGAGTGAATAACGGTGTATCCGCCAAACCCAACGGACTTTTGTATTCGTTATAAGGATCTACTTTTTGTATTGTCGAAGCGATATCCCGGGATCTCTCAATTGTATTACGAATGTACTATCGAGAAGCATGTCAAGCAACGGTAAATTGGTTTTTCTGCCGAAGTTGCGGCTTCCCTTTCGCCGTCCCACATTTCCGGATCATCCCATACGTAACGCCGACGATCCGTAACTGGTAATTGGTAAATTTCATAAACAAAATAATTCACTGAGTATATCAACTGCTCTTTTATCGTATCCCGAGTAAAAAATCGCGTGACAAGTTTTAAATCTTCCTCAATTCCTAAACAAAATTTTGTCTACATTAAATGCCATTTATACATATGCCTGGAATTGTATAATTATGTTAATAAACTTTCTGATGTGTAAAATAATTGCAATTTATAGAATGCCTTTAGGATTAAAACATATTTCATATCGAAACAAACTTTAGGAGTCACATTGAAAACTCATTAGCTTGATTGAAATTCGTGAATGAACGCGAAACGCATAACCGCAATAATATCCAATTTACACCGGGATAGTAATTACACAAAATGTCATGTGAAATGGCAGGACTTGTGTGAATTCGCAACGTCACGTTTACTTTAACGATAACGAGCTTTACCTTATTAATTACTGCACGGCAATGATGATTCGCGTCGATCGCATCTCTGCAAAACGTGTGAAAATCTTTCGAGAGCGGTGGAAAAAAAGACGCCGGTTTTTTCCTTGTTAAAATTTATAAATGATTTCATTAACCACTTTGATTATACGAGTCAATTAATCGCGTTTAAAAAGACGGTAAAATACGCGACCCTGAACTTCGTTCCCACAGTGTGTGGGCCGTGCACGTGTGTCATTAATTACGCAAGATACCGTTTCGCCGGTTGAAGAAGAAATAAAAGCGTAGACAGGTGACGCAAAGTCACCAACGCGACATAATTAAACTTCTTATCTCTTCGTTTGCCCCTATGGTCACGTCTCATGCTAGTATGACTCACGAAATGCACGGCTCGTATTTGTGCGAAATGCGCGCAAGATTACACTCCTAAACACTACGACAATAAACAACCACGATATTAAATGCTTACGCCACTAGAATTGAAGTATCACTGACATGTCATACTTAATAAGCGATCTTACACACCGTTGATTTGACACTACGTCGCACACTGTAGGATCTATATAATTTATTTGAGTCACAATCTTGCTTTAATAGATTAAAAATAAATCAATGAATAATTTTCGGAATCTAAAGATAATCATATGTATCTCACTTAGTCACATGAGATGCAATTTTTTTCGCGATGTGAAAATTTTTGTCTGTCTTAAGAATATTTTATAGATAATTACATAAGAGACTTTCGCTGAAACGTTCATAAAGGAGAGAAGTGATAGAAAGGCAGACATAAATAAATAAAGGATAAGTCGAGATATTCCTGGAACGTCCGCCCCAGAGGTTACATATAAGTTACGGCCAATGCAACAGCATTATATTAATACAAATTCTTAAGGTGGGTACAGATTTGCTACGTAATCCCGTAACATATCATCGTTACGTATCACTGTTATGATAATGTAGATGGAATCGTAACGACGTTGTATATCAAAATTTTCTGTTAATATAATACTGTTGCACTGCCTGTAACTCATATATAATTCCTAGGTCGGATATTTCAGGAATAACTCAGTTTACATTTTATTTATGTCTGTCTTTCTATCGCTTCTTTCCTTTTTATAACAATGATACGTTTTGGAATTACGTTGCAAATCTGTATTTATTTTTATGATCAGCTAGATAGAAAGTATTCTTAAGTTTATTCTTTTTATTTTCCTTTCATTTTTTTAATTAATCTTCGCGACTTTATCCTGAAAGGTTTCTTCGCATAAACGAATTTCTCTATATTAAATTTTTACACAGATTAATGTAAGTCTTGGCTCTTTCGCTCTGTGGCATACCAAAGAAATTGTTCCCATGCTTTCTATGTTATACCGCAGCATACAACAGCACAGCAGCAACAGTGGCAGCAAGGCCAATTATCACCACGAGCTCACGGGAAGAGGAACAAAAAACTCGAGTTCTCTACCGGGTTCTCATAGCAGGCCTTTAATGAAATTAAAGAAGTGTCCAGAAGACAAAAGTAATCCGTGGATCCGTAGAAAGTTATGGCGCATTTACGTAATTTTTTAATCTAATGCAAGTAAGTCTTCTGATTTCACTGTATCGCCTTCCATCGCGGATTAATAATAGCTGTGTCAGCATTCAATATGCACATAATTAAAATACAGCATCAATAATGAAAAATTAAAAGAATACGATAAATAAAAAAGCAATCTCTTTCAAAATTACATGAAGAAATTATTAATTACATTGAAGTGTTATTGACAATATATATTCTATATATTGAAAGTGTTATTTTCCTCTGTCTCCCTCTTTTTTTTCTTTGTATTTTCGTGAACTACATTTTCCTCGCAAGAATGAGGAAATTTTTATTGCAGCGCACGTTTTCGTCGCGACTGGCGTTCGTGATCGATATCGGCCCCAATTTCGTAAAAACTACTTGAACGTATTTTCTTCGAAACTTGATGCAAGTCATTGTACGCATATGCAAGAAGCTTTGTTGCCTCTGAACGGGCGACGCAACCCTTCGATTGTTTTGTATCCGAGCTTCACTACCACGTAAGGTTTCCATTGCACTTCGCACGTGAGACTCTTCTCTTTTACAATCGCGCGAATATTTTTCATGTATTTCGTGCACAGATCAATATCAGGACTCAGCAAAATTAAATTAGGCGTTTATTTAATTTTGTAAGCAATATATATCTTAACAAATTGTATAAGTAATTCTAGCTGCTAATTCAAATTAAGCTAAATGCATTAGTTACTGAAAACGATCTTGTAACAAAAATAATTCTAGGAAATAAAGATACGACAGAACAAAAGAAATAAGGAAAATATGCAAGTGTAAAGTTTTAGACTTTAAGATAAGTATGTATATTGGCGATAACGATATTTCAAACAAATGTTTGCGATGTCGAGAACGTTACATTTCAAAATATTACTAAAAAGATCGAACAAATAACAGGATCAATACTTGCTCTCGGCAGTGAGCTTTCTTTGTGTAAAATCAACAACAATTACAGGAATAACCGTCGAAGGAGAGAATGTCGAAACAGTGACAGCTCGTTTTGGGGGAATCAAGTCAGTCTTGCCCGTACCATTGACCGACGCACCCCAACTTGTAATAATTAACAAATAAAGACTTAATCTCTCGCATATCAGACGGTGACTCGTCTACCTGCTTTAACTTCTTCTGCCCGCCTCCTTTCAAAATCCCTACACAGGTATTTAATAAAAAAAAAAACAAATCTTATGCGACATAACGTAAAATTATTCATTGAAACCACAATACTAACAAATAGTTGCTTAATATATATATATATATAATTTTATATGTAGATTCAATATATATACAAAATAATTGCGCTTTTTACAATTAATTAACGAGATAAATAATTATCTAAATCTTGAAAATAGTTTAACATATGTTTAAAGTATAGAATTTTATTATTTGAATTACGAGTTTCAATTTTGAATCACTGTTTCAGTTGAATTGAATATTGATGTTGACAAAAGCATTATTTACTTGACTAGTGAATTGTTCTATCTTCAATGCATATTTTCATTATCGTTAATTGTGTCAATTATGATCAGATAAGCTTGCTTATTAGCATGTGGCAGTGACACTCCATCAACGTTTCGTGAGTCAGATCTTCGCACATATTTTCGTACAATTTAAACTTAGGTAGAAGCAACTGGAAGGGGTCGCAATCTTATCAATACGAGGTCATCCCGGAATGTATGAATCATGCTGACATGGATTTCTTCAGCAACAAACTTAACTGTAGGCGAGTCGGTCTGTTACGTATTCTGTACGTAAACATAGACATTTAAAATATGAGATAGAATAGAGTTTGTGATATGTGAAATAACAAAGCGGTTTTAGGATAACTGTTAAAAAAAAGAAAGTTTAAAAAATAAAGAAAAAACATCGGCATGCACAAACTTATAAGCACATGTAAAAATATGAAAACAATAAAATTTATATTCTTATAGAAATTTATAGAAACTTATATTCAAACTTATATTCAACGATTTTTAATATATGTTTTATTTTTTTACTTATTGTATACATTTTATAGGTTAGGTTAGGTATCCCATATGTTTGGAAATTATGAAATAACAATTATGCATTTCAGAAAGTATATATGCTGATAATATACTTAAACTTTGTTGGCCATAAAACGCACGTGATCTAATTGTAAGTGCTGACTATAAAAAAATTATGTCTATTAACAAACTGTGCAAACTGTGCAAACAACTTCATCGAATTTATCTTCTCTGTTGATATCGGCGATGTGATAGTAAGATCGATTGCTTACGTCGACGTATACGTTACGTTTTCCTTTTCCTATCTAATAGACTATGAAACATAAAAGCGCGTTAATCTAATTCGCGATTAAACTACAGATAAAATTAAAAGTTGCGATATATGTCAAGCTATTATATTATATGCGCGCGTATGCACATATTCCTTTCTTCTCTACACACGCAAAATTACGTGATTTATAATTAGAGCTTAAAATATATCCACCCTGCGGTTTTGCGTCATAAAAAAATTGCACGTTTAATTTTAACTAATCACAGCGTCAAGCGCTGTAAGCGCTGTAAGAAATAGCATCATTATATTTTACTGCACTCACAGTTTTTAACTCGAAATAATGGCAATGCCCCGCGGCGTAAACTAAAATGTAATGTAGCGTGACAAGTCATGAAAATATCTTCATGGGTTAATGCTCCCGATTCCTCTAATATACCTCACCGAGGCGTGATTAATCGATCCCGATAATAAACAAAGGCAGATTTAGCCATCGAGTTTCCGCAGAAGACCGCGACCGTGAGAACGCGACTTTCCGCTTCGGGCGCGGGTGTTAGTTATGCGCGCGTCCGTAAAAGCGGAATGCTTTCGTGGGATATCGCCGCGAGGACTTTATGTCTCGCGGATAGAGAGAAGGGGCCGTAAAGGACCGACGTAACGCCTTATTTAACACAGGAAACATCTTCGCGAGAGAAAGAAGCGCTCCTTCGATGAAATGCGCTTGGAACTGCCGACGGAAATTTCTCTTATCGGGAGAATGGCGCGGGGAGATGCGCTAATCTTGATGATCGATGGCGGAAACGGCGCATATGCAATCGATAACAGATTAGAGAGCCTGTACTGCAGTGATCTTGAGACACGAAAGTCCTTTCCGTCCGCGACGCGGTGTAATCAATACGAGGAGAACGGTCTCTCTGTTAAGAGAAAGGGTTCCCGGCAACATTCGCGCAATGAGAATGCAAGCGCCGCGCTGATCTCGAACGAGCAATGACATAAATATTTAACGAACCGCAGGCACATGACTCCGTCTCAATGAGAGTTTGATGGGAGCCTTATGTTGCAGTTTTTCAAATTGCAATTTCGATTTCGCTGGAGTCACGAACGTGCTTTCATGTTAAAAGGTGAGCTCGAATCGTTGGGAACAGCCAACCGGGTGATCAATTCGAGGAACGCGATCGGCAAGCTACGCTCTTGCCAAGCAGATCCCTTTCTCTCGCTGCAGAAAAGCAAAACGTCTTGGCATCTACGAGGCGATCTCGCCGCAACTCTTTGCTCTCCATCGTCACTAAGACCGGTAGATTCCTCACACGACCGTAAGGAACGTTTCATCTGCAGGCAATGACGACGACTATTTAAGGAAGATCCGAAATAATCTCGAGAAAATTGCGCGCACTCGCTGTTATCGTGCTCAATCAGAATTCAAGTTTTTACAAGATTTCTCGTTCTGACAAATCTTGTTCCTAATGATTAACTTTACATAAATTATCTTGCAAATGCATGTCTGAGAATAACGAAAAAGAATATATATATATATATATATATATATATATATTTGACTAATCTTTGTGTTATTTTATGTCGAAGAAATATTTTTAAATCTTTTTCTTTATACAGTAAAAAAAATTCTGGTTAAAAACGGACGAATCGGAAAAATGTTATAGGATGGATCAAATATTCTAATTATTATAATAAGAATTCTGGTTATTTATAAGTTATAAAGTATTGAGTTCCATTATAATAATCAGAATTTCTATTATAATAACCAGAATATTTGATCAATCCTACAAGATTTGCTGATATGTCCGTTTTTAACCAGAATTTTTTTTCAGTGTATCACGAAATATTTCTCAAACTGAAAGAAATCTCTCTTTGTTTTCCTACAGTATTTTTCTATTTTTCGAACACTATTCTCTAGACGATGCTCAATGCCAAAGAACTTTCCGGAGACCCACAGTCGTAGGCTACTTTCGAATCAGTATAATTGATGAAAAAAAAAATACACCTAAGGAACGGTGCCCGGGTCGCCAATGTTATTTCCGACATTTTTTCCCCCCGTATCCCTGCGTCCGAAGAGAAGCGAAAACCTGTTATAACAAAAAGTATGATGCCCGACCTCGGGCAACCCCCGCCGTTCACTTGGCCATAGCGATAAATCAACCACCAACGTCGGGAAGAAGCGTCACAGGCTTAAAGGGAATAGCATAAACCGAAGGCAATAGCGCTTTCTAATCTCGGTCTTCATTACTCAGCGGTACATCGCACGCTAAATCCCAAGGCGCGTTTATTATGCATCGTAATTCACATGTGGACTTGCTGTGAGAAGATGACAATGTACGCTGCATGTTTCCTTGTGATTAAATTTTCGAATTGTAATTATCCTAGATCTGGCAAAATCAGTTTCTCTATAATAAGTTTATATTACGTGTCGTTGACATATTGACTTTCTTTCGGAATGACTCTGATAATAATTAGCCATCATTATTAGAGATATTCTAATTTCGGCTTCGATTAATATGATTCCTGACTGTGGGACGTGCGACTGTTAGCAATCTGTTAGTGACAACTGAGTAATTATTCAAAGATAGTGTTATACAATAATTCTATCGGAAAGAATCCATTGTTTCGCATAATTAATTATTTATTAATAAATAATTTAATTATTCATTTTTCATTAATTTATATTTTCCAGATAGTAATAATTTACTCGTTGTTTCTCAATTTCAAAATAATTACATTAATTTTATTGCAAACCTCGTCTCTTTGATAAAAAGTGCATCTTATTGAACACTACACGGAAAGCTTCTTTCTCTCTTAGTGTAAAATAATGTAGTGCTATGGAAAGCGTCTCATATAATCGTGTTGTTAATAAAACATTATCGTGATAAATCAAACACATGCTGTTATTTTTATCGTGCCATCTGATTTAGACCAGAATTTAGGTCTGCAGTAATGGTGATTCTCTCGTTGTTATTGATTTTACTTTCGGAAAGAAATCTCGCAGACCCGAGAATTATTATATTCCATCTTTTCGTATTTATTAATACATATACTGACAGCAAAATATTCAACAATCTTTTATTGTTCAAGTTTTGCAATTCGATCAATCAGTATATGCCGATAAAAATGTAGTTTATGAACAATCTAAACCGAGATTCTCCATCAGTACTTTTATTTTAAAAAACTAGGAAATGGAAGATTGATTTTTCGATTTGAATTATTTAAAGGCCAATAATATATTAATTACAAGTAAATTGTTACTTAAAAATAGAAATAGATATAAATTATTGTTTACATCAATTTTGGAAGGAAGATGCGTTATAAAATATGTATATGTATATATATAATCGAACGTATAGAACTCATTAATCTTAACAAAGAAAGTGCTTTAGATAGAATGTCAGATCAGTGTTGTTTATTCTTACACGATACCATACGAAGCTTGAATTTAAAGGTATGCTCAGTGAAATTTAAGAATCTGTTTACATGAGTTTATCGACCAAAGTCTCTGAAAACAGCCAATTCATCACGATAATACGTTTTTAAATAAATGTTTTCAGAAAAAAACGGAAAACAATTTTGTCTTGTATCAAGATGCTCATTGAGAAGAGGATGAAAGAAGAGTCCTTTAGAAGTGAGAAATAATAGCCTGCATAATTAAATACAAATGGAAATGTCCGTTATATGTATATTCAAATGAGAGTAAAAAAGAATAACAGTGAGAAGTAGAATTTTCTTCTCAGCCTAAGTATCTTGTATCGTAGAAACTGTGACATGTATATTGCGTAAATGGATGACCTATATACGTGTGCATTTATGCGTATGTAGCAACGTAGACACAATGATAATTATATAATCCTCATTTATTGTTTGATCCTATCATTGCGCAACAGAGGACTCACGCCTCGAGAGGCTGGGACTTCGCTTTTCTGGATTATTTGTAAAAAGCGATAGTGAAATCGAAACGGGTTGACAGCTTTCCTGGATCGCGACTTATACCCGGTGACACCGCGAGAAAATGATACGTTCACTCGAAATGTCAAAAGTTTTTTTGCGCTTAATGTTCGGCAATGTAAAAACGGAGTCGGATCACAGTTTCGCACGCGCAACCATAAAACCGCAGTACCCGACATCATTCCCGCAATTTCCACTGATTGTATAACCGAGACATTTTCAACTTCATGAGTTCCTTGGTTGATATATGCAGTTAAATCACGCCAAGCGAGACTTTGAGATATTATATACCACTGGAATAATCCAAATAATTTTGTACGTAAATTACAGTAGCGGTAACGTGTAATTTTAAACAATAATTGAAGATTTTTAAGGATTTATAAATTATCGCTATGAATATTCTTTATTCAATTTCGATCTCTAATGCACTCAAAGGTGTTTCACGTTTATCTTCGGAATTCTCTCGATTCTTTCTAACAAGGAAATGAAGCAACATCCCTAATCATCTTCCATTATTCGCGCCTCCGGTTATGGAATCGTCGAGTGAGAGAATCCGGAGACTTCGAAGGCGCAAAAATCTCTGACCGCGCATCGTGCCCAACTGAAACATCCCCTTGAAGCGCAGCGTCAATCCCTCCGGAGGGACTGAAACGGCGGCGCGCGAGAATCCTCGGCGCGCAATTTTATTTACGTCAGAGGAGACCTGCCATCTTCCTCGGGGATTCGCACACCTGATATCTAATATCCGCGAACAGTCTCGCGATTTACCTTAACGTACAGTTCCCTCGTAGTCATCGCGATCAGTCCAGGTATTCCGGCACCTCGATCAGGTGCTGGAAGCTGGGTCAGGAGGTTCCACACGGGTCAGGTACAACACGGTCACACGCGCGTACCACTACACACTGTACACATGCACACGCGCGGCAACGACGACGATGACGACAAAGTGTCTACAGCGTTGGTCGCATGCGATCGAATGCCGCACGCGCTATGAGCACCGTCGACTACGTCGGGTCGTACGCATTGTCACCTGGCGAGGTTCACGGCATGTTTGTTTTCCCTTTTTTTTTTCCTTTTCGCTCTCCCGCGTCCCTCGGCCCCCTCGTTTTGCCTCACTCTTTTTTCGAACGCGCGTTCCTCGGAGCACGCGACCACCTCCGTGTTCTCCGCGAGCGGTACCAGGTAAGTCGCGCCGCGACTTATTCCCCAGGACAGGGAATCCTCTGACCTTCCAGGAGCGCTCCGGCACGGGCCCCACCAGCGAGAGCGGGCTCTCGCAAAGGTCGTACCTCCACGTAAACGACGGCACTGCCGCCGCCAGCTGGCTCGTTATCGGGTTTAGATTGCGCGCCCCTCTCCGACGACCTCGACGCCCACCTTCGTCGGCCTGCGGTGCGGGTGACATGGATATCTCGCTCTCGCACTCGTCGGCGGTATCGCGCGGTCCTCTTTGAAGAATCGAAGTAAACTAACGCTGGCGACGTTCGACGTAGAGCGGGCTTTTGAAGAACGTTCGAGATATACATGGAGAACGCAACTCGATGGATAGGTCCTGCTATTCAGCTAAAACATTATAAGTTTAATATGTTGCAAAAGAATCGAGAAAAGTGTTAGATTCTTTCAAACATTTTTGGTATTCTCGATATAATTTTAAAAAACTGCAAACGCTATGATAAGCGTGACAACAAGCATGAAAATTTATCTTAATTGATTTTAATTTTACAATTACAATTTGCGCAATTTGAACTTGGTCAGTGTTTTTAAAGATTCTGCAATACTCATCAATTTTTCTGCTTATGCGTACAACATGTATCATAATACAAAATAACAATATTTATAATCAAAGCGGAAACTGCTTTATGTACATTGCTTACATTAGAATTTCTGATCAACCAGAACTGGTAATACGTAGCTTTTATCGTTGCTTGTTCATCTGCCGACGCTTGCCTCTGTGATCATTTGCCGGTAACGGAAGTTGGAGCTCCAGTATATCAGACTATGCTACAGAATATTTGCATCTTTGCTTCTGGAAGAAATCTTACCTGCGAATAAAACGTCTAGTCTTTTTTCAAATTGATATAAAAGCTTTGATCAGCTTTGTTCCAAAGCAAAATCTAACAAAATAATATAAAATTTATCTATTTTATTGCATTTACTATGCAATTATTATAATTATAATATAATAATTGTAAAATAAGAAATGTTACATTATTGAGGAAATGCTATATAAATTACATCAAGAAATAATCGATCCTTAAAATTTTCTAAATAAATACAAAGATACATATATCGCTCATTTATAAATAAAACAAACAATGAAAAATCAGAATGCGAATGAATGCAAGTTGCTCGAAACGTTAGGTTATAATAGAATCATAATGTTCAGTGACATTTTCATCATAATTATTTATTAGCTAGTTGAAATAATTCATAAGAGACGTAAACGTTTTGACATAGACTAGAATAGAAGATTAGATAAAGTAATTGAATAAGACTATGGCGTTTTTTCAATTGGTTCTCAAAGCTAGAAAGCTCGAGAAAAATAGGTTGAGGTACGAAGATGAGAAATTGAGATCGATTGAGATCTTCCAGGGTATCAAGCCACGTCTGACTTTCAAGCAGCGTCTCCGACGAAAGAGATTAAAGTGAGCCTGCTATTAACTCCTTTTAACTCGTTATCGACTGATCAATATTAATTTTATGCTTGATTCTACTTTCTAACATTTATTACATCGTACGTACCTCTTTGAAAAATGTATTAGTGCTTTTCTCTCTCTCTCTCGCTCGCTCGCTCGTTATTAGAATTTTAATGTCGGTTCTTATTTTATGTTTTGTAATTTTTTATTTTAGCGTGTTACTATTTCATTTATAAACAAGCTATTATGCATAAAATCGTTGCAACAGATATAGAAGGAAGCTTGAGAATTTCTGGAGCCCAATAATTTCTTTCATAAAACGTACATGGTTTTATAAAAAGGCGAGACTTCTTCGTATGGACGGTTCGCTCGAAAATTATGTTCTAAAAAGCATGTTTGGATTCTTGGGCGGAATATTTCTCACGTACATGTTTTTCGTGTTCTTTGTAATTCAATTGAGTTTTACCCTCTCATCCGCCACGATACTGTGCTCGATCCTCGGAATGATTCTCACACTCGGTTTGGCGTTTTCTAATCGTGTAAGGTAACGTGAATAAATACGAAAGTCATTATACATACATATATAAGTCATTATACATATTTAAAAAAGTATCAAGAATTTAATTAGTCTGAAAAAATCAAAATTGTACCTCGTTTTTGACTTTTATCGTGTTTCATAATTCTATCTCCTTTATTCATTCTCCTACAAACTGTATTGAACATTCGCACAGGTGTACTGTATTTCTATTACTACCGCAATTTTTTTCTAAGCGTGGCAGACAGGCCTTAATGGCCTATGCCTTTATTCTAACACTCACCGGACCGGCAAAAAATATCTTGCACAATATCAGTATCCTTTCGGAGTCTTTAGCCTGTGGACAGGTAAGCCCTTGTGAGTGAGTTTGCTTGGAGTATTCCATTTATGTTCAGATCCTTGAATCCACACGTTCTCGTTTCTGTCCATAACTAGATCTTTTGTTTGATCGACAAGAGACTTGAATGTTTGATTCCGCAATCTTTTTGTTGCACATTTTTGAATTTATAAGTTTAATTACACTTTCGATTTGTTGTCGTTATATGGAACTATCATTACTTATGTAAACCATAAAAAAACCACACAGGAGCAATTAAAACAAGCCGTGAAAAACGTAGTTGACTTAATAAAGGAACCCTTCTACGCTCTGAGAGACGCGATATCGAAAGTAATAAAGACGGTGAAGATGATCGTGAAGAAGATTAAGCAGACTCTCCTGGCTATCAAGCGACTCGTGCTTAGTATACGTGAGTCAACGTTCTCCCCTTGGCTTCGCCAAGGATAATCGATCTTCGTATAACTTCAAAAACGTATCTTTCAGTGAGAGTGATCACGTCGGTTTTTCAATGGCTCGGCAGCGTCGTGAATATCTGTAACAAGAAGCTGGGCACGCCATTCGACAGGTGTCAAAGGGTCTTCGAAGGTGCGGTTACTGACTGCAAAGCGAAGCTTGGTCCCTTTTTCGGAGGGATTTGCAATCTGACGTACGTCGTCAATGCCCTGTGTTACATAGTGAAACCTTTAGACTTCATCTGCATGCTCGTGTCTTATGTCGCCGATACTATAGTTAACGCCGTACGAAAAAGTATGTTGGGACTATAAACGTACATACATAACAATTTTTTGGAAGAATGAGTTTATAACAGATTTTTTAATATTTCCGCATTCTCCTATAATTATTTAGAAACTTACATTCTATTTACGATTTCAAACACATTTATAAAACTTTTGGTCATTTTATAAATTTACAAATTTTTCCATCAACATAACACTGCTCGATTTTTATGTTTCTTTCTGATTCATACCAAATATATCTTTTGGTTACATAGAAATCAAAAAGTTCACTCGCCACATAAAAGCAATGTTCTACGTTAAAGTGAAATTCTCGCATTCTTTCCATTTTGAGACGAACCAAAGTAAAACCATCCAAGACGTATCGACTGGTATAATTACTGAAATACGATCGAGAACCGACAGATTTCTAACCGTTTTCGATTGGATGAGTTTCATGACCACTTTTTTCATTTTCTTCATGTTGTTAAGGTAAAATTTAAGATGTTATTTCGATAATTTGCATTTTGAAGTCGTTGGTAAATTGAAACATTTTCCAGGATCTTACGTTATCGACACAAATGGCTGACAAGCGAACGCTTCGATAATCAGTACTTGACTGATGATCTGCGCACTATCGATCTAATAAGAACACGTCAGGATAAGGAAACCATTCTGCCGTTAAACCGTCGCGAAAGAAATCAATACATCCCGCTGACGTCTATTACGTTGATCAAGGTAGAGAGAATAAAGCTGGCGAAATCCGTCGTTTTTCTGGGCTTAACAACATTCAAAATGTGCATCCATATGATGGCGGACTACAGTCTTTATTGGATTCTTAGCACTATTAGATATCACGGACGGATCGAAACAAAGGTATCAGGATAATCGATATTAATTAGAAAATAATGTATGCTTCGCGAGAGTTTTATTTAAAATCTTTTCCATCTCTTGAATTATTGCAATTATCTCTCGCGAGAGGGATTATTAACGCAAAGCTATTTTAAAATGTATGATTAACAATACAGGAAGGCTGAAGAATTAAATCACAGTTGACGACGTATATTTGCGAACTGAATTGATTGAACGTTCTGTTAGCTTAGAACCGCAATTTTGTTATCGAGATTTGCGTGGAGTGCGGGAATATCGACAATCGGTGGTCGGATATATGTATACCGCGACATAGAATAATCACGATAGAAGGTAATATAATGGCGGAACGTATATATCGATCTCCAGGTCCAACGACCCAATTTCGTGGGCGTCTATGTGTCTGGTGACGGCTATCTCGCCGACCTTTATCGAAGTATCGTGAAAGCCTTCACGCCGCACGCGAAGGATACAGAGATCGATACGGTACCCTGCCTCCCGGATCCCATCCCTCCAGATCTAGATCGGTATACGCAGATTATAACGTTGATCGCCTTCTGCTGGATCATGGCAATATTTGAGCCGTACGGATTGCGACTGCGGCATGTCGTGATGTGCAAATATCACCCGGAAAGAGCTAAGCAAAGAGCCGCTTGGTTGTATAATCACATAATTAGGTAATGCATTTTCAATTAGCTAATGAAGTAACCGACTCACACGCAGATATCAGATTATACTACTTTTCAAACAAAGTTTCATGCTGGTTGTCTCAGAAATTATTAAAAAAGGTTGATGATGATTACATTAAAAGAGTACGCTTCATCACTTTTAACTGAATATTAAAATCTAACAGGATTTCTTAGTGAAATGTTTTAAAAAACTTTTTTAAATATTAAATTGCATTAAAGTAACGATTTCCATCTGCCGTGCGAATTTTTTGCTTAATTTTCTCCCGCGTTTACTTTGCCCGATATAAATTACGTACATACAAACCGCGTTTAGTTAATGGATTCAATTCGTGCAGATCGAGAGGAAATTTTCTAAAATTTGCACGGCGCCAGTTGCGTCGCAAGTTCGGTATGACCGAGGGAATCGAGAGAATCGAGAGGGTCACGTTCAGAGAGAGATGCCTGGCGATTTGCCCTTTCCTGAACAAATTGTTCCCTCGAAAGCAGAACATGTGTCTCCTGTGCGGCGCCGTGGAACGTTCCGATCAGGAACCGCACATTAAATGCGCCACGCCAGGCTGCGTCGGTTTATTCTGCATCCAATGCTTCGCGGACTTGCAGAATCTCTGCACGATTTGCCGATCACCCATCGAATACGGCGATATATCGGACATTAGCGAGGAAAAGTGAGTTTTAACAATAAATCACGTGCTGCAAGAGAGTTTACAAAACACGAAAATGAAAGTAATACGCTTTTGCAATACGAGCAATGTATATTAATGTGAATATTTTAAAATATACAAACAGTACAAATATATTATTAATCTCTTTATATAGTATAAAATTTATATTACCATTTATTTTTCTTTTTGTATTTATAGATATTTTATTGTTTTTCTCTTTTAAATCAATTATTTAAATAAGTTATAAAAAAAATCACGTCCATTTAATTACAATTTAAAATAATATTTAATGTTTTTATATTTAAAGTATAAATTATTAAAATTATGTAATACTGATTTATTCGCACTTTTTATTCAAATTAGAGATTCATCGGATGATCAATTGATTGAGCCTGTAGCAAAACCTATACCAATAAGTACTTATGTAGATAAAAAAGAAGAACCGGTTGTAGAAGAAAAGCCTAAAGAAGAAATAGCTATAAAAGAGGAAGTAGAAGAAAAAGAAATGCCAGAAAGGAGAGTTTCAGAAGAAATAATAACGGAAGAAAAAGTGCCGGAAATAAAAATATTGGAAGAAAAAATGCCGGTAAAAAGAATACCCGAAGAAAGGAAAGAAGAAAGAATTGAAAAAATAACTGTAGAAAAAAGGGATGAAGCAGTTCAAACGGACGATGATATCTGTGAAAGTAGTTCTGATTCGG
This sequence comes from Tetramorium alpestre, assembly GCA_021460005.1. Classification (NCBI taxonomy): domain Eukaryota; kingdom Metazoa; phylum Arthropoda; class Insecta; order Hymenoptera; family Formicidae; genus Tetramorium; species Tetramorium alpestre. The sequence goes on from JAJVSH010000010.1 coordinate 226,931, forward strand.
TTTATAGTTATAGTATGTATATCATCTATTTGTTTTACATAATATTTCTATTACAAATGTATGCCTTCAAATGCTTGCGATTTATTGTACAAATCGGTAAGAATAGTTATTGATACATGTTCCATCAAGCTTATCAAGAAGGATCACGAGAGATCGAAATTGAACATTGGAGAACGCCATTCAAAGACATCGAAGCACAAAAAATAAGAGAAGATGTTACGATTCAAGTGAGACATTGCACAACTCATAACAATTTTTGATTAATTTTAAAAATAAAATACCTACTTTTTGCAAAGTTAACTTTAATACAAATAACAAGCTTTTAAATTAATTTTCCATTTGACATTGTGATTATTCGTAATTATTATATCAAATATAAATAAATGTCGGTTTCTTAAGATGTGTTAATCGAAACTCAAATTTTAATTAATAATAAGAAAAAAATTCAATATCCGATGTCAATAACTGAGCAGTAGATATCCGATTCAGATTTTTAATGAGCCATTGGCGGACGTTACTTCGAGTAGTGAGGATCTTACGTCCTGTTTCGTGGTGAGGGCTCGTAGAAGATTTCGTACCAGGTTGAAAAGGAAATCCTGCTCTTCCCCGCGCAGGGATTCCAGTTCGTCTACTTCGATAGCGGACACCGAATCCTGCCCTACGGAGGAACTAGATGAGGAAGAGGTAATTCACATTGAGATGGACGATGGCTCAAAGGAATTACTCTTAAAGGACGGCACTGGGAAAGCAAGGAAACGAAGTAGTCGCATAGGAAGAATCCTTGCTGCACTCACTAAAATTTCTTGGCTCGGCAAGAGAACGGTATGCGATAAAATAACTTCCTCGCTCTACCTCGCTGACGTATTCCTTCCACTTTATTTTTAATCAGTAATTTCTACGCCGATCGTTTACGGTGAATTTTCGTTTCCTCTTAGACGACCGATAGCGACGGTGAATGGCGAACGAGAAAACCGTCTCTCCTGGATAGAATAGCACGAATGCTTCCTGGAAATCAATCTGCTACGCCCGTACAAATGTATCGACGAATTCGCACTACGAAAAAGGACGTGAAGCGTAAGGACTCTTCCTCCGTTTCCACGTCTTCCGCCGACGAAGAGAGCGAACAGCGCGCGCTCTTAAAGGCGCACGATCGGCAAGTAGATTGTTTGCAAATCATCTCAGATCATGACGATTCCGGGGATAATATTTACAGCAGAAATTATGATTCGCATCGTGCACGACGACAACGCGGGACGATCTGTCGTCAATCACAGTGTCACATGAGAGCTGACGATGCAAAACTGAAATATCCTCACGAGAAGAAATTTACAATGAAAGAACTGCCAAGGTATACCAAAATTGTTGCAATCTAAGATAAATATTATTATACAATAAATGTAAAATCCTTAATACATACAATAATAGGTAGATATTTTTCAATTATCACATTAATATCGTATATAATCCGCGTTATAGATATCTTCAGCCGATTTCGAAAGATATGGAATATTTTGAAGTAGATGAGATTAAAGATTCTCAATCAAAACGAAGATGTGTTCGTTCGACAGATCGCATTAATGTTTCATCAGATACCAAAATATCTGATATCGATAATCAGAAGAAAGGCAAATGGAACATTACGAGTGACGACTACGCTCAAGTAAATTTATCATTTTTATTTCTATAACCAACACATTTCTCTAATCAGCATTGATATTATTAAAAAATATTATGAAATTTTAACAACATTAAAATTATATTTGTATTATTTGATGAATAGACGTGGATATAAATTTTACTTTATAATTCATTTATGTTATTTAATATTTATTTTTATTTATATAGTTCTCAATTTCTATAATTTTATATTTATTCATATTAAAAAAAAAATTTATTTAGATTCCTTGCTCATGCACATCGCAAACATCCTGTGATGTTAAAGATAGAAGAAGACGGTCAGATATGAGTGTTATTACAGAATATAGTAATGAAACATTTAAAACGAACGGAATGTCAGAAATGAGTAAGAAATGGCTGACTATTGACTGGAATATTAAATCGAATATTAAATAATACTTTTTACTTTAGAAAAGAATTCATAAAGAAAAGAACAGTATTCAATCAAGTAACATATTTATCCGATTTCTAGAAAAAAAAACAGGAGAAATTGCCACCGCGGAAGAAACATCGACAGATAGTGAAACAGATCGACAAGAAGCTTCAAAAGAAGCTCGAGTTGAATATGATCGAATGGAATCATTAGCGAGAAATAGCAGAACATTTGTGGCGTCAAATAATACCGCAGAAGAAAAAGGGGTGAGAAAATACTGCTCCAAAAAGGAACAAGCTGAAGAATTAGCCAGAGAGAAAAAAGCCAGAGAAAAAGTGATAGCGTCGACTTCGGTAGCAAATGATAAAGCTCGATTGTACGATTCGCTACCTAGTTTAGAGTTGTACGGCGTCACGTGCCAAGTAAAAAGACGTGAAAAACCTGACGTGGAAAAATTAACGAAGCAATCGGGAACGGCGGAAATACGTATTGACGATAGAAAGTCGGCGGAATTTGAGGCAGATATTGAAATGACACAAAAAAATATGCACGTTTTTGCGCATGACATTAAAAAATCAGCAGCAGCATCCGAAAAGAATATTCAAACAAATCTGCGAAAATCTAAAAAATACAAAAAACATGATAAGATGTCACGTATCGACGCGAAAATTTCCAGAATAGCTGACTTGGAAAAAATAGAGAAAAAGAAGGAAAGAAAACAAGAAAAGTGGATCGATAAACGTAAACATCGTAAACAAAGGTAATATAAAAAGAAAGAATATAACAAGAAAATAGATTTTAAAAATTACTTAATCTATTACAAAAATATAATTCCATAATATTAAATAGGGAATCCGATGGTAGTTTATCACAAAGAGAACAAAAATCTTGTAATAAGGCAACACTTATTAGAGAAAAGCTTTATAATGCAAAGAAAGGAGAAAAGATTTATGGTCACAATGTGCTTACTCATAAACATCCAAGGTAACACACACGTATTGTAGTTTATATGTAGTTTCTAACATTAATGACTTGATAGTACACGGCACGTGAAAGACTTCTTTTGTGCGAGACGCGCAGAATGGCATCCTGACGACGTCCGACGCCAAAGGCAGACAAGAGTTGCTCCTGCATTAAGATCAGCGGTTGAATTAAGAGAAAATCGTCAAACTCAATGTAATCTTCGCGACCAGAAGTACACTCGAAGCAGGAAAGACGATATCTACGGTCTGAAATCTACAAACAAGCCAGAAGTCTGTCATATTCAGCCGCAATTTAAAGCACCTGAGCAAATAGCTTGCTGTCAAGATTATGGGGATCAACAAAAACTTTCGAGTTCATGTAATAAGTACGTTTATATGCACACTACTCTTACTACAGAGAAAATAGAAATATTTACAGATTACATCTCGTGCTTGTGTTATAACTTATAAAAGTAAGATAAAGGAAGATTTTAAAAATTAAATCTAATATACTGAATCGAATAAAGCAATGCTTAAAAGAATATTATAAATTAAAAACAATCAAATTAGTTTCTCTGTTTAAATTATTTTTTTAATAATTATAGCTCATTAGAAAAGAAACCACAGCAAATCAAAAGAAGATACAACGTTAATGTGCGCGAAGCCAGATTGGAAGTACCAATGTTGAAAAAATATCTACCCGCATATCAAACGCCAGGTTTAATAGAAGAGCTAAAGGAACATGATAGAATGAGATTAATTCAGGAACGGGAAGCTAGAAGATGGACGGCTTTGAGCGCCCTTCGAAGCGCGAGAGATTCTCCCTCGAGTGCCAAATCGACGGATCGAGCATGCGGTTCTGTAATGCACGATGCTCACGAAACTGTCAGCAGATTAACTTCAGTAAGAAAATTTCTTTTCACTCTCATATATTATCTAAAAATTGCAAGAATTCTAAAACTCTTCTAAAACTCCATCGTACTCAGTAATATGTTAATACAACTTGATTAATTTTTCTTTTAATTGAATCTTACTATATTTGTTGCTATGCGAGTGCTGGAAATGAAAAGTATTCACAATGTGATTACATACCAATGTGCGGTCGTTGAATGAAAGGTTAAAGATATAGAATATCTCTCAATTCCGATATGATACACTCCAAGGTCTCCACGAGACTGACCGAGGGGAATACCCTTCCGTATCAAGAAACGCAAACCTTCAAAGATGTGGTGCGTGAGTTTCGGAAGAAAGTGATATCTGCCGAGAGACCTCTAATATCTTTATCTCAGCGCGCAGACAAATGTAAAGACCTGAAACAATTGTTCCCTTTCAAAAATGAAGACCATGATAGATTTACAAAGACGCCGAAGTTTGCGAAAGTTGTTAACCGGTTTAAGGTAAATGAAACTTTACTCACGAGAAATTCAACCGGGATTAGGACTTTAAAGTGGATTTATGCGCGTAAAATGCAATTAAGTATGGAATATTCAGTTGTATATTGGCTTTCACTATGGAAGTTGAAACAATTTGAAATTAATTTATGCTCTTCAGCTATTTAGTGCATATTTCAATATAATTGGTATTGTAATTAACGTTCATATGTAGCCAATATGTGATAAACACAAGAGTGAAGAAGAGTGCACTACAATATATGAAGCAACGCAAAGATTTCAAAGCGAATCGTTTAGCGAAATATCATCGATTTGCAGTTATTCTTGTGAACATCGTCAATTTGATGTTTCAACTTCTGCCGACGAAACTACAGATAACAATGATATCTCATGAATGTGTTATGTATACGTTATATGCAATAAAGAGATTTTGTAATCAAATTAGCGACATTATCTAAATAATATTATCTAAAGCTGCTTGTGAAATTATTTAAATAATTAAAACTCTACAATTCAATTTATATAAAATATTGATGAATGTGGCACACTTTACATTTAAAAAAAAGCTAAGTTTAATAGTAAATTTGATATCTTGAAATGTTATTAAATTAAAAAATAATTACTGTTGACGCTTTCGCTTGTCAAATGTCTGTCGCAAACTGCATTATGGAGCAATGTGTCACATGTCATATTTGTCAGAGCTGATACAATATAAGAAAAAAATCGCGTTATTCGCATTGATGTATTACATGCGAGTGCAATAATTTATGTCCGCAACCGAATAACACACAGCTGCGCTGAAATATCCGTCTAAAAAACAAGTGCAACGACTACCAGAATCAAAAGCAAACAACAGATTTCTTATCGGTAGTGCTAAATACCACTACAGCTAAACAGATTAATTAATATGCTCAATAGACACGGGTCAAAGTTATTGTATGAGAATCCATCTATTAATGTAGAACCTTTAAAGACGACCGTACATTTTTCACAGGCAAATTGAGAACGCTCGTAAATCACGAAGGATTCCGAAAGTCGTGACCATTGGAAATGCGATCAACAAGCTACGTGAATAATGTATCGGTCGATTTCCTGTGAGTGCATACTATCGAAACAAAAAAGGATGACAGTAAGGTAAGAAAATCGAAGTTCTTAGGAATAAATTCGGTAGCCTTCTTTTTTTCTTAAAATGCATTTCCGTTTATTGTCAGATTTATGAAACATTTTCTATAATTAAATATCCATTTTCAAAGATATAACAGGTATACTCTTCACCTACATACTTTATGAAATAATCAAATTATGAGATTCCAGAGCATAGTGAAAAAAATTCCATATTGAAAATCAAATAACTCGATATTAAAAGTTACTTAATACGCTGTAAGTGAAATATGAAAAGCGCAGTAAATGTTTCAACAACTTTCTTTTGTCATTATAAGATACTATCATTTAATGTTAGTATGACGTGACACTTAACCAAGTAGCTCAAATTTTCAAGTATGAATGATTGTAAATTTATGACAAAGAATATAAGCATTTTTAAATAAAAGAAATAAAAAGAACAATGCATTATATATTTGTACAATAATAAAGGAAACATGTATCAAGAGAAATGATAATGGGGCTAAGAAGCTTATACAGGCAGAAACGATTAGGGTTAAAAATCGAAGCGAGCGGAAAAGCAGTAGATTCTCAACCGACAGAGGATTTAAAGACTCAAGAGATAGAGCACGGTATTTCCCGCAGAAAAGATACTTTTGCGCAGTGCAAATGTAGCTTACCCCTTTCACGACGTAAAGACCATCGGTTTTTCACGTCGGGGATCGATACGTCGGTCTTCGCCGATCAGCCGGAAGCAGGAAGGAGAAAAGCTTTGAAAGCTTTAGCGTGGCCGAAGAGAAAGGAGAAGGTAACATGAGAGAAGAGGAGCTGGAAAATAAGGCAGAAAATGATAAGAGAATGCCGGAGGCGAATTGCGCGTGCACTTTGGAAACGTGCAACGGAGAAGAAGCGATCAAGAGAGAGACTTGCATGGATATATCGAGGAAAAAGAAGTTACTCGTACGCGATGAAGGTATCAGTCCAACAAGGCTGAGTGAGATGATCAACAAAGAAATAAACGATTCCATTAAACGGATCAACAATTCTATTAAAGATGCTATGCAAACTCTTGTGAAGTGTTCAATGGTATCTAAGATGCAAGTATCCACAATGTACCTTTAGAATTGTTCTCTAGATAATTCATACCTTTCCTAAAAATAAAATCAAATGGTAGATTAAACAGAATGATATTGAAAAAAGTTACGTAATTTTCGTAACTTGTTGCTTTTTACAAAATAAATTACTTAATAAGACAAGATTTTGATAAATAAATTTCTTTAAAATAGGAAGAAAAAAAGTCGATTTTATCACATTTAAAAGAACCCAAAGAATTATCTGATGTATGTCAATCCCGTGTGCTGGAAGAATATAAAAAATCGCCCAATCGACAAACTACAAGTCACACTTCACGACGATGTAATAATTTATCCACATTTGACAAGTCATATTCGTGTATAAAAATGCACAAGAGTGCAATACCGTTGCCTGTAAAAAATAAAGTTAACAATGAAAGTAAGAATAAAAAACATTTGAAATCGACGAATAATGCGAACACCGATAATCGCAGAATGACCGGAAATGTTAATATCTATATTTGCTCGGAGACTAATAATAATAATCAGGTCAGTTTATAATCTTTAAATATAAATACTACATTAAACACAAAATAAATGCTATATTAAATACAATAAATAAATACTGTATTAAATAAAAAATTAAAGTATGTCTAAATTACAAAATATATTAAAAAATTTATTTTTATATGTAAAAATATTTTTATTGTGTTTATTATCATATTGTAGCAAATTTAAAAATGTTTATTAATTAACCAGTACAGACAATAATAATTTCGTGAGGAAAGTAAAACTTAAAATTATTAGCGAAATACATATTAGTATTACAATCAATTATTTTGTAAATATGTTTACAATTATTATTTTATGATTATTTTTCTTCTGACATATCGTTAATAATATAAAAATAATTATTAATCTATCTAAGCAATTAATTGTAACTGATTATGTGTATGTATAAGGATGGAAGGAAAAAATTGTTATCTCAACTCTGCACGGCTTCAAGCTCCAATACAGTTACCGAACAATCCAACTCGAGAAGCACTAACGCCAGCACAACGTCGTCGTGCAAACTGATAAACAGCATAAAAGAAAAACGAAAGAAATTGCTAATGCAACAAGCGCCTAATTTTATTCATGAGAAGACCAGCGATGATAACACTGTCTGCGATAACAGAACATTACGATCTAGGATCAGCAGAAAGGGGTTGAGTGAAGCGGGCAGCAAAGAGGAGGAGGAGGAGGAGGAGGCAGATGTCAAAGTCAACGACGAGAACGTTTGGTGCAAGGACACAACCTTATCGTCCAAAGACGGTCATTATTGTAAAGATACGGACAGCATAGATCTCCAACAGGACTCGTCGTACTCTACAGTTCCGTGTTCAAGTTTCAGCGTATGTGATAATACCAGACGCCCACCGTCTTGGATTACCTTATATCCTTCAGACGATAGTGACGTCTTCCTGTCGAGAGCGATTTCCAACATGAAACGAAGGGGTTATCGCAAAAATAAGGATCGCGATGATGTCCGCAGAAACGATAGCGAGTACACTGTGTGCCATGCGATCGATGATAGCAAGTGGTTATCGAAATCAATTTACACGGATTGCGCCACGTATGACGAGAATCCTAAAAAACATTTTATAGGTTGTAAATATCGAAATAAAATACTTCAAGGATCGGTAATAAATTGGAACGATATCCGAAAGAGGCAAGCGGGATGTAAGCTTTTACAACAATCTCTCGCAAGTTGCCAAAGAGAGCAAGCGGCTCGAAAGTGGTCCATTTGTAGTTGTATTGCGGAGGAGGAGGAAGATTATTGCAAGGACATTGGCAAACTCGAGAATCAACTTTCTGAAAATGTATGCAATGTCGCAGAATGCCTAGAAAAAATATCCGTTTGCCGAACACCTTCTAGAAAATTAGCCGAAAGTGCTGCTATATGTGAAACATCAGTTAGTGTTCCTGGAAAATGTTTTGAGAAAACGCGAAATTATAAGGATTCAATGGAATGTTCCAAAGGCACTAGCGTATGCGGATCAAGGGTTGAAAATTCGGGAGAACCCGCGAAAGTAACAAAAGTTTGTAAGGAATTTGTTACTGAAGAGTCTTCGGAGGATATCACAGTTTGTAAGACAGTGTTTGGAGAACCGAATGGACTTGCGGAAGAAGTAATAGTTTACAGGGCAGCACTTCCTGACTCCGAAGACACTCCAAAGGAAACAGTTTGTAAGCAGATTCTCGATTTGAACTTTGCCAACCAAGATGATGTTAACAGATTATCCTTAAACGATGCAAAGGCTAAACTTGTGGAAGGAAATATAAATAGCCCAAACTTAAATGGTTTGGAAGAGAATGCTAAAAAAAGAATAATAAAATTAAATAATAAACAATTAAATAATGACAATGCTCTTAATAATTTTACAAGACAACAGTCTGCAAATGTAAAGCAACACGAACAAATAAAAGAAACTTTGAATAATCAATCGAAAAATTCACATCAAAGCGTCGAACCGCTTCAAGATTCGCTTAAATCATTATCAAAAAATGCTTATTCTATAACACAGCTTCACGATCACTCGAATCTTGTCTTGAATTCCAGTATAAAGAAAACATCGAAGACTCTTGTTAATCAGCAAAAAATGCAATCACTTAATCGATCAATAAAGAATCACTCTCAACGATTGAATAATTTTACGCAAAATTTGGCATCAAATAAAAATAATCAACTAGAAGAAAAACCACAAGAAAACTCGAAAGAAAAAGAAAAAAACCAAGATTCAAAAGAAATAGGAACTACTACACAGAATGAAATGGGAAATAAACAGAAAGAGAGACTTTTACAACGATCGGTTAAAAAATTAATCGACGTAATTAAACGTGGTAGGACGCTCATTATAGATAGAATAGAAACGGAAAAAATTGAGGTGAAAAGAACAATCGTTAATGGCAAAAAAGATAATGAAAAATCAGAAATTATTTCTGAAGCCGAAGATAAAATCGATGATATAAAAGATCAGCAAGAAATTAAAAAAATGATTGTACCAATAAAATCACCACAAACAGAGATTGCAAACAAGGGTAAGTTATTAATCAATTATAATAAGTTATAATAAATTTAACTTACGTCAAATTATACTTTAATTACAAAGTTTTCAATATTGTTTTTGTATATCTTGTAGTAAGCATTACTTATAAATATTATTACTTAAATAAAATAATTCAAAATATAAGTATCACATAATAATATAACACAGTATTTTAATATGTGATATTAATAATATATGTAATATAAAAATTAAAATTATCAATTTAATATGGTATTACGTCAATTTTACCTGTAGAAATAATTAGAAAACTTTTTGCGAGATCAAAACCACATAATTAATTGTAATTAATTTGCAATTGCTAAAAAAGGGAAAAAGATGGATATTCAAAGAACGGATCAAACAATGCCTAAATTATTACGTATCATCGCGGCAAAGAGATCACATATTCCACCAACTGTGATGACAACTGATTCTAAATCTCAAAAGCCTGAAATATTATCTGTTCCTCCTGAAATAATCACGACTACTCAGATCGACGAAGAGAAAATCGCAGAAGAAAAAATAATTATGCAGGAACATACTCCTGCAGAAATTACAGAAGAAGTAAAAATGGATGATTCAATCGCGCTTGAAATGAATATTACCGCAATTGAAACTCGAACGAATATCGAAGACGCTGCAAAAGATATTGCTGATGAAGATGGAGTTCCCAAAGATATTCGAGATGAAACAATAAAGATTCAGGTTCCTTGTCCGCAGAAAAAACCAAAAAAAGAATCACAAGAGCCTATTCTTTGTAAATGCGGTTTACCTTCCGATTCCACTGCTTGTTCGTGCTCAATTGCCAAGTGTGCGAAATACCATGTGCTCTGCCCGCAGAAGAAATCGGAAGAGGAAGAGAAACCACAAAAATACATCCTTTGTAAACACGAATTAGCTTTCAATTCGAATAATTACTCGTGTTCCATTGTCAAATGCACAAAGTGCAACAACATCGTCGAAGAGTGTCCTTGCAAAAATAATAATAGATTCGAACGGAAGAAAATTTATTGCACGCATTGCCGTTTATCGACGATGCAATGCACCTGCGCACCATATCTGAAAAGTTGCTTGAAGGTCGATAAACCGAAATTTCCTGATGTATCATCTTTAAAGATCAGCTCGCATGTCTGCATGAATTGTAGCAAAGCGCGGGAAGAACGCAAGTGCAGAAAAACGGCGGTCTATTGCCATTCTCACCAAGAATGCAAATGTAGACGATGTGCAATATGCAATGATTGTTCGAGAATTAATGATGAATGCACGTAAGATACAAAAAAATTTATTGTACAATAGAGAAATATATTTATAACGTATTAATTAGTAAATATTTTAATTAAATATTTTGATATGTTTTTTAATTAAAATTCTGAGATAACAATAAACCTCCAATATGAGTAGCTTTATAAATCTCTTGGTCACGATTTCCCGAAACATTCGACAGGTGTGGATTACAGGCGAGTTGCATTAACTGCGGCAGACCGAGAAATCAATGTTGCTGTACTACATTCGCTTTAGTAAAGTGCCACAAGATCAAGGAAGGCTGCAACCGCAAGAGGACAATGATTTGCTTGTACTGCGATAATCCTCGAGACAAATGCACGTGCAGAGCACCAATCGGAAAGTGTTCGTATTGCGGGTTGCCGTCAGATGTTTGCAACTGTCAAGACAACAAGGATCACGTTCGTGATTGTGAACAGATTGCCAGAAGACCAGATGAGAATCGGACGATTCGTGTTACCAGGTGGAAGCCAAAGAGGGAAATCAGGCGATATTTCGCGAGAAACTTTGAGGATTTCCAGTCGTGTTCCACCGAAGAATGTCAATGCTATGAAAAGCCGAAGCGACAACGTCCTGAGGAGTTACCTTATCAACGGCTAAATATCTTTTCGGAAGTGATGAATGAGCTGCAGCGGAAGATGAGCGAGTCCGTATGTTGCGCACGATGCTGGAGGAATCCATGCTGTTGTGAATCGCCGACCGATCAAGATAAAAGAAAGGAAGAAAAGAAAGCCGAGAATCATGTCAAGTACATAAAAGAATCTTTTACCTGAATGAAGATTTTTTTCTATTCGTTCAAATAAGGGTGCAGGTAGATGAAAAGAAAATTTCTTGGCACAAAGATTTTGCCCGACCAAATAAAGGATATCTATTTATTTGTGTTGTTCACATATCAGTCAGTTTTCACTTATTACAAAACTTTCCCATGTATAGTTATATTCCTTTCTAACATTTATTTGACCTTCGTTACTGTTATTTAGACGCGCTGAAATAAAACAAGTAGAACTTAGGAGCAAGTCACCAAATAATTGTCAGTGTAATCCGAGTTCTAGACACCCGAGGAACGATCGTAAAAGCATTGTTCAAAAGTCAGTTCGACATATTGGCTGCATTTGTAGACTGACGCCGTGCAGATGTAAAAAAGGCAGATTTAACTATAAAAAACCGTTGGCAAAGTGTTATTATTGCAAGAGCCTACCTTGCACGTGAGTAAAACAAATTACATATCGGCGCGAATTTTTATATTTTTTTATGTCATGTCGTATCTGTATAAATTACGTCGATACTGTTTGAAAGATGGAAATTTCTTTTAATAATCACATTGTAATAACCGATTATTAACAGCGCATTTTATCTCATCAGACCATAAAGAGGCCCGTACGCATATTTCTCGTTGTTGCTTCTTTATTGCATTCCTTGTTGCAGCTGCATTATAGTGAAATAATCGAAGCCACGCAGGTGCGATGATTCATTAAGCAAAAGGAAGCACGAAAAGAATTTTACCAATCTGAGAAATAGACACAGGAAAGTAAGTGACGTTTAATTAGAACATGCAATCAATAGTCAAACAAATGACACGTGAAAAAAGCGACAATATATAATCTGTATAAAATTCCAAAACAAGTACTTAAAACGGATTATTTTAAATTATTTTATTAAATTAAATTATAAAAATTTATAAAAAATTTTAATATTAATATTTTCATATCCTCAATAATATTAATGGATTATTTATGTGTGTGTGTCTGACAGCCTCTATTTATATTCTTCATTAGTAATTTTCGACCTGATTTTTATGACATTTCACCAAATGAATAACGTATCACTAAGTAGATAATTTATACATGTTTGATTTTGTAACTAATAGAACAGTCGCAAATGTTACATAACTTTTCTTAAAAAACATTTTTTTCATCAATTTAATGATTAATTTAAATCTTGGATTAAGTTTTAAATATTCCGATGTATAACAATTTTTTTTCGTTTTAAATAAACTCTCTAAAAATAAAAAAAAATTTGTCACAAAAATAAGTCACAAATAAAAAATTATTTTTATAGCTCAACCCAATTATATTATCCGTATATTATTGTCGCTAAAAAATGAATAGAATGTTTTTATGATCTTTAAATTTCATAACATTCTTGCATAATATAGATTGCGAACTAAGATTAGTAATAATATTTCTTCGGGTCATAAGATAAGAATTCAACTACATATATCTTATACACACGCTTCGTATATTGAAAAATACATATATAACTCCGAAATTCAAGTAAACAAATTAGCGCCATCTTAATAATTGTCACATGACGTGATAACGATTGATGAATACTGAAATTTGATTAATATGATGACGTTAATACGATGATATTTATCTGATACTTAATAGCTTGAGCCAAATATTGAATTTTGAAATATTCGGTATGATGTATATGTATATACATACAAATATATACGTATAAATATGATATTTATTATACATCTCTTTATTGCCTCCTTCTCTGTCTCTCTTTCTTTCTCTCTCTCTCTTTTCCTCAATATACTTAATGTTTAATTATAAATGATTAATAATTTTGTTACTAATTTTGTAAATTTAAAATTGTTAATGCTATTATATACAATATAATTTTTTACGAGCAATAGGAAAATTTATGTAAATATAACTCTTTTATTGCATAAAAAATGTACAGAGAACAGGAGATTTTTTATATATTTTATATTTCTTTAAAGATAAAAAATATATAGAAAGTTATTAAATACACTTATTAAATACACATATACATATAAATAGAAGATATATACAAATACAGATAAAATACAAATGACAAATTCTTATATTTTTTGTATATTGTGGAAGCTAAAGATTACGAGAAATTAATAATAACTATACAAAGATGAAATAATAAATCTTTTAGTATTCCTTTTCTTCCCCTTTTTAACACGATTCAAAAAACCGTAATAAATCTAGCTTTAATCTTTTCATTGACGAAAGCTGAAAAGTACCCTGCTGAGAAGTTCACAAAATGTTGACGCCGCTCGGACGATCGGATGGAGTAGGGGGCACCTTGTATTGCATATAAGATGCTGTACCCGCGTTGTACTAGACCGGTGCCGGCTGTAGGCGAGCAAAGACAGTGAGGTAGTACGGATTAGTACGTTCGTGCAGTTAGTGCTCGGCGTATAAAGACTAAAGACGCCTGTATAAATCTCTTGTCTTCCCTTCGCTTTTGAACCTGCGTCGCATTCTACGGGTCAGGCGCGACGAGTCAAGGTCTCGTTTTAACGCTCACGGCTTTCCGGTGCTTGAGTAGTCTCCTCGCGGTGTGCGATCGCACATCTCTCCAGGTGCCCGCGGGAAAAACAGAAACTTTTGTCGATTGAATAGAATCGTCCAAGTGTCGAGATAGCGTGCTGGCTGAAAAATGGAGATTTGCAACCGAGAGAACCGACTGTACAGCGAGCCACGCGGAAAAGCGTCGCGTCTCATCGAGAACGGGGAGAAACTCCGGCGGGAGAAAGTTTCCACCCTGCAGGAACTTATAGATGCGCTGCACGATGCCTTCGAGACGGATCATGTGAATATCGATCACGTTCAGGACTTGATGATGAGCTACAAGAGCAATCCCACGGAGTGGAAGAAATTTGCCAAGTTTGACAGATACAGGTATCTAGCATTTAATTATTAACATACGAAACTTGCGTAGCAACTGCTAGATGAAACATATTTCTATCTCTTATACATTTTTTAATACATAAATTAATTGTCGTTTAGATTAGATATAAGATGCAATAAACATTATATCGCTATTATAAAAAATATCAATACTGGAAAAATTTATATACAGTGATACTGATAACATAATTGCATATAAATCGTAAAGAACATTCTCGATTGATTGAAAAATATCGGCGATAATCGCGGAAGGAATTAAAGTGGAAGGAATTAAAAATGTTTTGATAACAAACGCTACATTTACATGTTCAGAAATGAAATTATACCGCGCTCAAGGTCGCAATTGGTAAGATTTACACGCGTGATCCGCGATTCTGCGGGATATATCTGATGTAATTGTACAATTTGTTAATACGCGATGAGAATTGCGGCTCGCATACGGAAATGTTTTCATTAGCTATCAGCTAATTACACATCGATAATTACGGTACTATTGCAAACATAATCAGCGCATAACGGTAACGGTCAATTAGGGACATTCCGGAGAAATGCGTCAATGGATGATGTATTTGATAACTAAATTATGAGAACAAATATTTTCGTTGATCAACATATTTGGGATGTGCAAATAGAACATATACAACGCAATGTGGAATTGTGAAATGAAATTAACATGATGGAGTTCAGAATGGGTTATCGGCTCCGCCTGTTCTCTCTCTCTCTCTCTCTCTGTTTCTCTCTCTGTCTCTGCTTCTAGTGTTCTCGCGTAAAAATGGGAAAAGAAAAATTTAGTAACCTTGTTCTGAAGCGACCCGTAACGCCACTTGCAATTGTGGTGGGAGTAGGTGATCACCATTTAATGAGAGTCAGACGGAAAAAATACGTCAGATAGCGGAAATACGTAGCGGAATTGTGTCATCACCTCCAATTTTTTTCCGATCTCCATCGATCTCATGACTGCCATAATAAATAATAGATAACTCGGTACACATCGGAGTATAATCTTAAAAAAAAAAAAAAAAAGAATCATCGCACATGTTTACAAAGAAACGCTGAGTGTGACTGATGTCAGTAAATATCTGAGAAAACGGAAAGTTTCCAAGGCAAATGAGATATTATGTATCAGATCAAAATTATATAGAATTATATATAAACTAACTAACAATCTCGTTGGCTATCTCATAAAGTTAAGGATATAACACGGAAATAAATTTCAAATCAGAAGGAAAATTCCCTTGTGTCCCTCAGCTTTATTTAGCCGGATGCGCATTACACGCACACATAATTATGATAACTAGATTAGCTTATTTATTACGCGCGATCTAGACGTATCTCCGTATTCGTCTTCACATTCGTTCGATAAAAGCGACAGAGAGAGAATGTTCTAGAATTATTAGGCACTACCCGACAATGTTATCTCCATGAACATGTTGCAACGACGCTGGACGCGATGCAACTCGTATTTTCATATTTCAGAACGGAGATAACATTTTACTTAAAACAGAGATCGTTTTGCACTGCGTGCAATTTTTAGACATTTGAGAAATATCTTCACTAATGAAACTCGAGTTTTTATTTATTTATTTTTTTTAAGAATTAGATTTAGTATTTTTTTTTCGTTATAAGTAAATTATGTTATCGCGTATAGTTGCAAATATAGGTAGTTTAGCGCGTTGATGTGCAACATCATCAACAATTAGTAACGATAACATAATATACTTCTCGGCAGCTGTTGATTAGATGAGCGACCGTAAATAGGAACGAAAATGAGTTTACGAGTTTGCGAGATAACGAGCGCCTTGGACGCAGGTGGAATTACTGTGTGCAGTAGCCGGAGATCCACGTGACTCGGGAAAGTACGGAAACTACGTACGTTTACCGGTTTTGCTGTCAACACAAAGTAGAACGTAATGCCGCGCGGCAGGCAAATATTCCTTCTACCGAGATCGCTCTTACGAAAGGCCGCTAGAAAGATAAACACTTTCGGCGTCATACTTCAATGGGTTATCATATTGTTTAACGCTTTCAGTGATCCTACGTAGGCGGACGTGCAATGTATAGATTATTATGAAGATCATTGATGATACGACTATATCAGCAATTATAAATTTGAGAATAACAATTTGAGAATAGAAAAACGTGTCTCTATAAAGATAAAAAGTATAACAATCTTTTATAGTCCAAAGTTTTTTTTTTTTATTTTCGAAACAAACACAGAACGTGAAATTATTTTAGTGCGCTTCGGATTTTTTTTCCAATGTTTTTATTCATATGCATTGCAATGAAGAACACTCGTAGCAGCGAGCGTATTAAATATTCGTTTAGTATGTTACAGTTCCAATACCCAAATAAATTTAAATTGTGGAATTTGGAGATATTTTGATATTTAGCATTTCACACAGATGGTGTTATTTAAATAAGACACTGATGGAATTATAAACATTAAATATTAATATTGAATAAAATAAAAACAACGCAATTCTGTCTTAACTATTTTAAAGATATTCATCTTAAATAGACATTTTGTTATTTAAATTTTGTTATTTAAAGATATAATATTTAGCATCCGAAATTAGAGCAACCGTATAAACACCCAGAGGCGATCGACCGGTGAATAGTCAGTTGGTTATATGTACTTTCCATACATATATTCCCTTTCCCCGTGTTTGCGTTCTGCGCAATCCAGAGAACATTGGTACCTGTACATCGCATGACACTCATGAAAAAAAAAATTGCAAACGAAACGCATGCCGTGCAAAGCATCGAAACTTTCAAATTATATTCGCTCTGCTGCACCTCACATTCGTTGCTGGAATCGCAGATCACCGGTTCGTAAATCGTACACTTTATTTTTATTAAAGCCCTTTATGTAATGTTCTTTCTTCTGAAACGATAAGTCCATTGTTTGTAAAATATGTTACAAAGAATTAATAATTATTTAACTTGTATTACTAATGCAAAACAATCTAAATTTAAATAATTGGTATTTTTGAGAAGATAAATTTTCTTTATCTTCTTTTAACTAAGTTTTAATCGTATTACAATCTGAAATTAAAAACACATTAAGCATAATTTTTTTAAGTTTAGTGGTATTTTAGTTAAGCTATTTCTTGAAAGTTCATGAAATTAACATAGAGCAACTTTCTTTTGTGTTTTAAGTAGATTAATAAAACATTTAAATGCGAGCAATTTTGTTGAAATTTACCGTAACCGGTTAACCCCGGACTAGTTTTCGATTCCTGCAATTATTATCTATACCGATCTAAAAGTTAATGTCGTAATAAATTTTCTCGTGCTAAATCCACCAGATTCGAATTTAAACCGTTAAATATAATTAATTAAGATGGATCGATAGCTATAATCTTGCTAGCGAATCGAGCATTTGTATATGTATATCTGAATAAAATCTGTATACATAACAGTTTAACAATTGTGTATATGCATTTAAAATGTATACAAAGATGCCGAGAGTTTCGAAAGGTCAAAGGAATAAGAAAATTCTGACTGATTGAGTAGCATTTTCGAAGGAAAAATATTAGACACAAATATTTATGACGTACGATGTTTTGTTCGCAGATATACGAGAAATCTAGTTGACGAAGGAAACGGCAGGTTTAATCTCATGGTGCTGTGTTGGGGAGAAGGACACGGGTCAGCTATACACGATCATGCCAATGCTCACTGCGTGATGAAAATCCTTCAGGGAAAACTGTGCGAGGTACGGAAATTATCACGCTTGCGGTAGTTATTTACGGAAATTATTTCAGACCGCGTGCGTATCGTGTGTACGCGGTATAATATCAAATACATCATTAAAATACGTTACTTCTTAGACGAGATATGCGTGGCCTACCAACGAAGCTTCCAAGACGGAAGATGGTACGGAGGGGCTCAAGGAACTCGAGAGGAACACGCTTGATACAAACGAGATCTGTTACATTAATGGTATGACTTTTAATTACGCTGTAGACGATATTCAATACGCGATAAATGAGGAGCTTCCTCGAAACTCTGGAACGTATCGTATACGACTTGTTTTGATATAGAATTCGATCGCACTTTTGCAACCGAATTAGTCGCGAGACGAAATCTCGAGCGCGAACCTTTTAATTTAATTATTCGCGCGAATCTGTGTGTGTGATTCCATATATTTGCTCTTAAAATAATCCTCGATATTTCTATTCAAGACTCGCAGGGTTTGCATCGCGTCGAAAATCCAAGTGCGATGAACCCCGCGGTCTCCCTGCATCTGTACTCGCCGCCGTTCTCGTCGTGCTCGGTCTTCAACAAGCAGACCGGGCAGAAGACTACGTGTAAGGTCACATTCTGGTCCAAGTACGGGGAAAGAAGGAACCGGGTGAGAAACTGTTTGCATATCTCAAAAGTTTTATCTTACCGCGCGATTCTCAATCTATTTCTCTTCGAAAGATCGTATCAAAGAATCTTGGGCCGCATCCCAAAGTTGCATTTACGGCGCTGGAAATCATTTGAAAGATTTAAATTCGGTTTATAGAAGTCGCACGTAATGAAATCTTCGTCTTTTTTTACGGAAAAAAATTCTAGATGTTAGTTCACATCAAACTCTGGCGGAGCGTCTCTATTCATACTTTTATACAAGCTTCGCAAGTGTCGATTGTGTCTAATCAACGTGCAAGACCTACAAGCAGAACGAGCGGAAAATATTCAACAATTTATAATTTAAATAAATAGATAATTAACCAAAAAACTTTCGATATTAAGAACACTATTAATTTATTTATTAAAATGAGGGAAAAAATAGGCTTTGAAAATAAAATGTGGTTAGCTGTGGGTGAGTTAACGTTATTTAACATAAATTCAAATAAACAATTTGTCATTGTCACATTTTCCAGTTCGGACTGGTTTTGGTGAGTTGACTCCATTTTTCTTCAATTAGATTCAATTTTCATTTTTGTTCCGATTATATTGTAACTATAAACATTAGCATAGTATTTCCTCGTGAAGCTTACACTTTGTCTCTGTCCATTCAATCTTGAAGTATTCTAATGCTTCTACTAATTTAATTTGCCTATGTACTGAAGATGGATCGAAGAAAAGCCAAAACGCATAACGATTTATAACTTTGTATTGAATTCAACAATTAATTGTTAAGTATTAAGTAACATATAAACTTTTTTTATTAAATATTAACTTGCGTGCAGCTAATCACTTTTTATTTTCGAAGTCTATTTTTTTCCCTTATTTATTAATTAATCATTTATAGGAAATTCAAGACGCTAGATCTCCCGAGGATAACTAGTCTGAGCAAGAGAAGAATCACCATTAGCGATACGCCAATTAAGCATCGGCGATGCTCTGATCGGATACGGAAATCGATTTGCATCATCTCGGATTGGATCTGGTTATTCAATTTGTATAAATTAAGATGAACAGTTTTTAACAATTGTACTATTACTATTGTCCAATTTTCGTCGTGTAATCGTTTTATTTAAGTACTTAAATTTATTTGTAAGGACCTGTAGATATTCATAAGTAAGAATAACTGTGCGTTGAGTCTTCGTGTCATGCTTTTTTATAACAATAAGTTAAATTACTAATCAAATACAAATAAAGGATATAAAAAAGAATATGATGCGAAATAGAAGTTTTATGGAACATTTATGTATGCATGCATCAGGCTGTTGTCTGTTACTGAAATGCTGGCGAATATTCGAATTTTCTCTCTCAATAATAATAATAATGAGCTCTTGATCTCGTTTTTAAGCCGGCTATTAAAAGTAATGCGCGAAAATCCGAGGTCTACAGCTCCAGATTCATTAAAATATCACTTCGCGCGAACTGCCAGAATTGACTTGGCCGACGGCCGACGGCCGACGGCGGATTTTCAGCGAGGCGTTTCTCGCCGATCCGGGATGATAAAGTTTTCCTCTTTGGGAAAATCGCGCCTCAGATCAATACGGGACGCTGGGATGAGACGCGGTGGGTGGTACGCGTACGCGACGGTCCCGAGATCGGAGCCCAACGATTAACAATGAAACAAACAGCGGGGATCGATGAGAATTGACGAGCGTAGGTAGCGGCAAGCGCCGTGTCCGCAAGCGCGCGTCATGGCCTCGCGGACGCACGTGCGCCGCGTCCGGCTGCTGTACAAGACAATTTTGAGATTACATCGCGGTTTGCCGGCCGACTTGCAGCCCCTGGGCGACGGCTACGTCCGCGACGAGTTCCGGCGGCACAAGGGATGCGTGGAGAGCGAGGCGATCGTCTTTCTCCACGAGTGGACGGTAAGTGGACCGGCGGCGCGCGCGCGCGCGCCGACGGCCGCGAGGTTATGTTCGCGCGGAGTGACGTGCGATTCCCTTCTCCGTAGGAGTACGCGGTGTCCCTGGCGGAGCAGCTCGGGCTTAGGGGTCCTCACACGGGACAACCGCTCGGCCAATATCTCAAGGAGGAAGACCTCGAGAAGCTGCGGGACGAGCAAGTGTGCCAGCTGTACGAGCTGATGATCGCGGCGACGGGAAAGCCCGGAAGCGGCGGCACACAGAGAAAAACGTAGCTACGCGCCACGTGGGAACTCCACTCGAAGAGAGAGAGAGAGAGAGAGAGAGAGAGAGAGAGACTCCTTCCCCGCATGAAATCGTACCTCTGTGAAGCAATAAATCCGATTATCCCTCTACGACCGGATCGGCAAATCGGCGATGCTGATTGCATAACGAATATATTTGCACAGTAATGACTGTCAAGTGCGAGCAGAAGTGTAGTGTAGTGTACGATAATAAATACAAACAGTAATAAAACTTAGAAAATGTTATAGGAAATGATAAGCGCAGCTGCAGTTAGTAGTTGTTCATTTTGAGGAATAGATAAGAGTGTCAGTGGCTAAAATTAACTTCTGATAATATGCAATTGAATGTGCATATGTAATAAAGAGATCGTTTAAAAGAAAGAAAACAAGAGACGTTGAAATTTTTTCCGTTTCGTTTTTCGCCAAGTAATCCTGGCGAATAAATCTGAATCTTATTATCGTGGAGTGATTTTATTTATCGCGACATTCGATCTAATCCGATAACGATAACCGATCGCGATAACGAATACCGATCGCAGTAGATTCTCACGGTAAATTTTCGTCAGTAGTCCGCAGTGATTCCACCACGCGCGCAAGAGAAATCGCGGAAGAATGAAAGCTTTGCAAGAGGCGGCGACTTTGATGTTAGCAGCACGCCAAAGTCTCGCGGTTTCGCCTGCAGTCGTAAGTGCATGTAACGACGTGCACGTGTATGCGTTCCGGCCGCGTAATGGAGACTTGAGCGGAACTTTCTCGCTCTACCTTGTGACACGGCTGAGCGTGGAACGAGAAAGAGTTCAATTAATATGCGCTCTTGAACCTTTCCTTTATTTATTTTCATATTTCTTATTTTTTTTTCCATTTTATCGATTTGTCGACGTGTACACGTGACTCGTCTAATAGTTAAACATGGCTGGCGAGAAGCGCGGATTTAGATTAGGCTACAGGCGACCGATTGTGATTTCAGCACAATTACAAGCTGCTATGCCTGAAACGTCATCAAAAGTCGAGCCACATGCCGGGGTTGTACGTTTTTCCAGGCGGGGCGGTGGACTCGGCTGATGCCAATCTGAAATGGTGCGAGCACTTCGCTACCTTTGGCCTGAACGACAAGCTTGCGTCTCTGGTACCAAAGACCGTGTCGCGACCGCAGATCTTTCGAGCGAGGGAGAACGAGCTGCTCAGAGAGGTCTCGCTACGTATCACGGCGATTCGGGAGACCTTCGAGGAATGCGGGTTACTGATATGCAGACGTGACAAGGGCAGCGTTTCTTCCGGCTGGGCCGAGCCTATATCAAGTAGGAAGTCACTTCGTGGAATTACGTACAGATTCATTTACTGGGAATGTAACGTTCGGTTGATTTTCAGTTCCCGAGGGCGAGCTGAAAACGTGGCAGAACAAAGTCCACAACAATGCAACAGAATTTTTCAACCTCTGTCAAAAGTTGGAGTGCTATCCGGACTTGTGGGCGCTGCACGAATGGAGGAACTGGCTGACACCTATGACCGTGTACGAGAAACGCTTCGATACCGCCTTCTATCTGGCCTGCATGTCGCACGTGCCGCACGTCGAATACGAAGCCGAGGAAATGGAGGATCTGAAAGTGAGATATTTGAACGGTAGCCCTCGCGCATGTCTCTGTAAGCATTAATCGCTGGAAATGAATTTAGTGGGACACTCCGGAGAGGCTGTCCTCTATGGGCATCACGTTTCCACCACCGCAACAGTGCGAGATCGCTAAGTTGACCAAGATTAAGAATATCGATGAAGTCTTAGAGATCGCCATGGAATGCAATAGTAAAGGCTCACAGTTGTATTTGGCGGTACGCAAGTTAACCTGTCCCATTGACATAAATGATATAAAAATAATCACAAGAATGTATAATACCATCTCATTGTTATAATATACTTGTAGGTACGTATATATGTGAAGGATAGCGTTTTGCATGTCCTTCCTGGTGACACGATGTACCCGAAGGAAGTTAGCTTGGTGGAGAAACAGTCAATCGACAGGACGGATATTACCATGGATGAATTTGACAGAATATCCCCGATAAAAAATAGGACGCAATTTCTCGACTCGAAAATTAACGTAATTTTTACTGATAACGATGGAGATAATCACGTCATATTTCCAATGCCTGGGTATTTTAAGGTAGCGTATGGAAGTGACAAAAAACCTACAAATAAGCTCTAGCGTAAATAATGGAAGCGTTTCCACTTGAAATAGCAAAATTCGTTTAAATAAAATGGTTTTATGTATTAACGAATGCGCAAGGTGCAGTACAAAATTGTGACAAGAAATTGTAATTATTTTAAAATGATGTATAAATTATTTTTTATACATCATACAATATTTTTTATACTGTAATACACTTTTATCAACGAAATAAATTGTTAACAATGTAAACACGTGTTGCTTGAAATGAAAGCTTTATTAAAACCAAGCGTAAAACCTTCATCTAATAATTTTTTAACACGTAACATGAGAAACATGCGCCCGAGATGCTCGACGTGTTTCAAAGTTGGCGGCTGAAAATTTGTAAATAATTTAAAAATAAAGCACTCGCGCGATTTTTACGCGACAGTTCATTAGAGAAAAAGTTGGGTGATTAATTCGGAAGAGGTTGGAATAAAGTTGCGCAGAAGCGTCGCGCTGGGTTATCGCCGCGTCGGAAAAATCCGTGTGCAAACGGGGTCTGAGGTGTCGCGCGCCGACGGGCGGGCGGCAGCGCCGCTCCGGGGCAGCGCGGAGAGAATCAGCACTGGCGCGCGTCGCGCACGCCTCTCTCTCTCTCTCTCGCTCCCGACTCCGGCGAATCGATATTCCGCTCAAATATTGACTCCGCGATTGTGTGTGCGGTGTGCCCGCGTCGCGAGTGCGAGTGAGCGAGCGAGCGAGCGAGCGCGCGCGCGACAGAGTCCGTCCGTCCCGTGCAGTCAGTCGGCGATGCTCCTTTAAAAAGCGAAGTGTACTCCGGAGTGCGCGCGCGAAAGCGAGAGACCGTACGTCGCTGTAAAGCGAGAGCCGAGAGGAGTAGTGCGCGTATTAAAAGTCCGCGTAGTATAGTTGGGTGCCTCGTAGGGCAGGCCGCGCGCGGGCAGGCAACACGGTCCCGTGACGACGACGAGGACGACGAGGACGAGGACGAGGAGGAGCGGAGGAAATATGCTGCCGCAGGCGACGACGGGCGCGCTGCTCTGCGGCCTGCTGGCCCTGTGCGTCGGGCTCACCCACGCGAGCATCGCCGCGGCCTTCGAGTCGACACCTTCGAGCTCCTTCGATCATGGAGGTGATTCGCTTCTTTTCTGATTCTCCCTTTCTCCCTGCCTGCAGCCACCGCCGCCGCCGCCGCTGTGTCCTACATTCGCTACCGTCTACCTGGCCCGCGAGCGTATATCCGACGCTGCCGTCTCACGCTTGCCTCTCGAATCCCGACGGCGCGGCGGCGATGGTGCGAGCCGTCGGCAACGACGTCGCGTCACGGCGCGCTGCGGCCCGCAGGTGCGACGGACACGAACAGCACCTGCGGTCCGCCGCGAGGCTGCCACGGCGAACCCATTGACCGTTCCTCGTCGTGTTATACGGCACGACGAGTTGAACGTTGCACTGCGCCCACCCGGTCGATATGCCGCCGCCGCCGCCGTCGACGACGCCGACGCCGACGCCACCGCCGCGCGACACGGGCGAGGAAAGAAAGGCGGCTGTTAACCCTCCGTGCCGTCGGGCGATTTCTCTTTCTCTCTCTCTCTCTCTCTCTCTCTATCGCCTCCGGGAAACTTTGTCGCGACAGGAAACAAACGACCGGGAAAGCGGAAGAGACGCGGGGGAAATCTGTTAAGACGACTCCCGACGGCACTCGCGGTCGACCGCGCGCTCCGCGTGTTGATATCCCCCCGACGGACCATATACCGGGGCTCTCCTCGCGTGACGTAACAAAAAGGTGTCGGGACGCTGGGAAAAGTTCCGAGTAAAAGCCTGCCGAGACCTTCCGCGCTCCGAAGGCTAAAATCGATTCCGACGTTCGCCTCGCCGTTCGAGATAATTAACGCGCCGAGCACCGGTTGATTCTGTACGCGCGGGACGTGAGAGAAATTCCGGATTTTAACACGCCCAAACGTCGCGAAAATACGACGGGAATAACCGTGTTATGCAAAATCCCGGCGACGCGATGCGACGGGCCGGTGAAACTCGCTCGCAGCCGTGTTCTCGCACGGGCGACCGATAAAATTTGCTGAAATACGTCCCGATGCGGCACGAGGTCGCCTGCCACTGCAGGCAGAGAAGCGTTAACGACGCGTCGCGTCTCTTTTTTGCCCGCGTTAAATGCGGCTCTCTTCTTGCACCTGACGGCGATCGACTGCAGAGTTCCCTCCTTTTTCTTTTTTTTTTTACGCAATTCTGGACCTGAACTTGATGTAAACAAAAATACGAATGGCGATGAGAGAGACGCGGCAATGATCGAATCAATAATAATATCCAGACGAGGAACAACGATCGATCCGTCTTTTTATACTGCGGTAAACGTGCGACAGCGTGCACTCCGTAAGGTTTCTCTAGTAACAATTTACGTTTTTTTTTTACATCTGTATATATGGCCAACCTTCTTTACCTTATTTATTACTTGTCGATATCCGGCTAAATAGCGCGCCGCGCTGATATTTCGGAAACCTTACGCAGCCTCATCCACTTAATTAAATGCACTTAAATGCGCGAGTGGGGCTCGCATCCCCCCGGCGAATTACCCGGGTCTCGATTACGATCGTTCACCGAATGACGATATTAGTCATGCTTGTCGGAATAACAAACTAAGTGTGAATCACATTTTCGAGAAAGAGAAGCCCAGGGTAAAATTAGACTGATTTCGAGCGAAGAGTGACGAGAGTAAAGGTGATGTAAATTTAATATTCTCGTCGCATCTTCGGAGGGAGAGAAAAAAAAGGGACAGAGAGAGAGAGAGATGGGGATCGTGTTACAGGCTGGTTTAAAAATATTTGGATGCATCTCGCGTAGCGGCGGATCGTTAATTATCCCTAATCCGCTGCCCCGCTAAGATTAGAAGGGCCGCCTTCGTGGTCGATACGTGACGACACTGCGATTCACAATATTTGATACTTTTCCCCTGCAGTTACAGTCCGTATCGCGGCCCACATTGCGAGGTTCGGCCCTCGTAGCGATAATCGAATGCATTCTAGCGTCGTCGACCCCGATGGCTCCGACATGATAATACGCCCGCACACGTCAAAGTATATTTCGCACACGAACAGTTAATTAACGATCACGGGTCCGTAATTATCGGCCGCTGAAATTAGATGTTCCGCCGATTGCGCCGAATATTCTAACGAGAGACGATCGAGCTTTTGCCATTGTCGCGGGAGACGCGGCGTTAATTAAGCGACATCCGCCGATCCACCGCGCGTATCTCTTTTTCTCTTCAACGTTCACTCGTTATGAGAATTTCCATTCTCGCGACGGCTTGTCTTGTATCTGTGCGATTTCTACGAATATCAAGAATATAATTTTTATTTCTATCTAACGTTTCTTTTTGTGCAATCATTCGTTTCCTATTCATTTAATAGTCGTTCTTATCGCTGGGAACTGCGTGTAAATATTTCACGTCATCCTTGGCACACAAATTTCTCGTGTGTTGACAGTACAAACTCGCGATGCATGTATCATTAGCAAAATGTAATGTAATTATAGAATTCTATGGTGTATACGTGATTTTATTTCGTAGGCATGTTTTTTTTACAAAAGAAAATGTCAGTTTTTACAAAAGAAATGTCTTTGACGCGCCCGACGCCGCTTAATGATAATTGCGAGATAATCGAAAAACATATTATGCATAATTGACTCTCCATTCCGCGATAGGAAAGAGATGCTGCTTATAAATAATTATTCGGCTTAAAATGTACATGTGAAATTATAATCTCGAAAATATGGAAATTTGATGTTAAATGAATCGTCAGTTTAGCATAGCGAATTTCATTAAATTAAATTTTCACACTGAAATTTTTGGTTTAATTATTGTAATAATATTTTTGGAATATTTTTAACGAGGCGCCTCATATCTCATGCGTATAATATTTGATAAATAAACTTAATAAATCTACAATTGACACACTGCTGCATAAAACAAGAACAGTAGAAAGTCTCATCGCTTCAACATTAATAAGATTTTAAATTTCTATTAAAGATAGTGTCAAATCAATAGAGTAAAGGGGATTTAGAGATAAATTTAAGTATTATCGATCGTTTCTAAAGTGTTTGCTTTATTTTAACTTACTTTTTCCTAACAAACTCGAGAAACTCTTGGCTCTATCAAATCTTCGTCTAGGAAAAATCCACTCCAAACTGCAGAATCTATCCGTCAAATGTAATCTGGTGATTCTGGGTCACACCAGAGAAGCCGAGAAGCTTACGTGAGGATATTAGTTGTTGACTACCGGCTCAAAATGCCAGTGTTAGCAATTAACAGCATAATTATGAGCCACTGTTGCGGACATAAACACGAACGAACGCTTCTCTTCTCCGTGTGTTATAGTTATTTAACGCTTTTCTCATTATTCGTATGTTGAAGAAGTTGACAACTAGTTAACGAGCTGCTACCTCTTTTGTTTCACTTAACCTATTTCTACCAAATTTCGAATTCTTCTCTTTCAACCTACGCTAAAACTGCGTAATCCGCACCGAATATTTTTCAGTGCTTAATTAAAAAGTTCGCTTGTTATATACGACAAGAGGGGAGGAGAGAGAGGGGGAGGGGGAGGAAAGGTGGATTTTACCGACTTTCCTGAAACACACGTTAACTGAATTTTTCCAACCAACGCCGAATTCGTCCATTAATTTTTAACGGTTCGTTAAAAATGGCGGTGAATTCAGAATCAGCATCACTGGAGCGCGCCAATTTACATAACGGCGTAAACACAGCGCGAGAGCGTCTCTATCAATAAAACGCCCGGCAGGATCATCATGGAACAATATATAGCAGTGTATGCCGAACGTTTTATTGGTGATACGCTTATACCGCTATGTAAATTCATGCGCGAACTGGCCTTTAATGTCGATTTTTCGAATCCCCTCCGTGTTTAACGAGGCACCGTAGATTCACTCCGGATGCCGTCCGTTTCGAAGGATAAAGTTGGCGAAATCGGGCTATTCATCTTCACGGGCGAGAAAAAAACGGAATGAAAAACGAGTCGGAGGCTTCCCGAGTAACGCGAGTGGCTTCGGTTACTCTGGCGACTCTCCGTTGGAAATAGCGAAACCGGAAACTAAGGAGGCGGTCTTTTTTCGCCTCCGCACCAAACGAGATGACGTCGGCGAGATGACTGATCAGTCGTATACACGTGTTTTCACAGCTCCACGGCTGGATCTGGAGAGCCTCGAGAGCGGATATCACGGCCTGGTCAAGGAGAATGAAACTCTGGTCGAGGTCACGCCACAGATCCGCGCCCTGGGAACCAAAGTTTGCTCCTTCCGCATCGCGAACAAGCACCACGGCGAGGCGCCGTTCGAGATCGTCCTGAAGGAGAAGGGGATGGCCGAGCTGCGGGCGTTCCGGGTCCTGAATTGCGAAAAACGCCGTAATTACAAGTTCGACATCGCCGCGGTCGGCTGCAACGGAGCGCAATCAGAAAAGTACGTTCTATGACTGGCTTTTTATACGGTGTAGGAACACGGTGTTCTCGCACTTTGCGCCAACAGTCGCGCGTGGCGTTTCATCCGTTTGTTACAAGAGTAGCGGGTGCGAGTACGAGTAACGCGCGTTCATTCGCGGAAACTCCCCCGAGATAAAGTAAACTTGACGAAAGTAGAGCGGAATGGACGATACGGAAGAACTATACCTAAGTTTATAATTGTGAGAGTCAGCTCGCTTCAACGCGCGACTGCTTTAGTGTTGAAAAAAAAGTTCCCTATCGTATGATGCTCTCGGCGCTCAGATAACAGTTAAGTAGAAATGTACACTTCCACCTCGTCGGAATTTTCTTCGTACAGCGCAGTTATCTTTTTTCTGCATACTTAGATAACTGGAAGTAAACTTTTCTTTTAAAAAAATATTTGGATAACAAAGGCTACGGGGATGACATACATATTGTAGAAATGTTATTAAAATATCGCCCAACTTTTTATCTGTTAGAAATGTAACGCTGTCGTGCTAAATTCCGGGTGTATTTAATAATTAAAAAAAAACAGAATGTTTTATATATCAACAAAATTAGCGGATACGTTGCATAACAGAAAATATTTGTATGAAATTTATTATATTTGTTACATTTATCGTAGCAAAGGAAATAAAAATATGATACGTTTGTTAAGTCAAAAAATTAAATATTCCATTTTGTAATGTTTACGTCCGTTACGCTCGTAATTTAAATGTACATTCAGTAACGCGCTTAAGCATATATTACATACAGCCTTTCGTTCGTTATCGTCGCAGATTGTATCATTACGTGCTCCAGTATCTAAAAAGACAGAAGTCTCGAATATATATGTAACGCCATATCGGAAATGTATCGTCTTACCCTGTAATTATCTACAGTTAAAGTCCGTGCGAAGTCATTTCGCGAATATGGGTCATTGGATCGCGCGTCGCGCAGGCACAATGCCAATTTTTTTGGTCCGCGCGTGCACAGCATGTATCGGCCAAATGAGGAAATAACTCCCAGTCTGAGTGCACAAATTTTCTCATTACGAGGTTGTACGATTTCACGCCCGTCTGAAACGATAACTGCTGACTATTCCCTCGCGTCCGTTCGCGTTTGCTCCCGATCTTTCGCCTCGATAAATGTTACACGTCCCTCGGAATGAAACTTTTACGCTCACGATCGCGACAGCTAATAAAATGTATTGTAGACCCGAGGGGGAAAGACGAGAGTTATGACACTCTGGAATAGAAATGCGAGACATTGAAACAGGTGACTTTGGCTTTTGTTACAGAGTCGCAAAAATTCATAATTATATTATCGTACATGTAATTTGTATTTACATTATGCAAATGTAAAATTTAAATCACGAAATGCGTGCGTAAGAGCCGTTTATAAAATTTACAAAATGTTTAATTTCACGTGCCAAAAACATAATGCCGATAACAATTGGGTAACAAATGCAGTGAATTTCGCAGTGTTTGAGTAAAATTAGGGTAAACAGGAAAACAAATGCGAGAAAGAGGATACTGTGAAAAATTGGCGTGACGTTCATTCTGTTTCTGTCTCGAAATCTGTCTCACCTCGTCGAATCGCCGGGAACGAATAGCAGATCAATAGTGAAACATCCCGTATATACGTGCACAACATACGATGCTTTTATATATAAAAGATTTCGCTGTGAATTTTTCATACAAAGCGGACGATGTTACAACGAAATTTTACTGCGGCGGTCGAACAAATTACGCGATCGATTGATATCGCGTGCTTCAACCATCATCGATAGTATACACGTCGTAATTTCTAATTAGGATATCGACATACATGTATGACACGTTATTATGACATTAATATGGAAGAGTCGGGGCAGTTTGGTATCGCGCGCGTGCGAGCCGATTATTTATTACTATTATTGCACGATGCGGATTTGGCGGATTTTCGGCGCATTGATTTTGCCGTGTCTAAAATTTCAAACGTAAATAGATTCCAAGTGCGTAACTCGTACGGGTCGCTGTTTGAACGCGTGTTTTCGATAACGAAACAATTCCGAGTCGAAATTCAATCCTTTTCTCTCGCACGTACAGTCTCTGCGGTATCGCATTATTGACTTTTCCGTTGTACGCCGCGTATTAAATTTCCGATATTGCTCCAAGCGGACACTGTCACATAAATGTTTTATATTAAGTATATCGACAGTATTTGCTTGACTGTAATTCTTTTAAATCTCTTCCCAACGGGTGCCCGGGATAAAATGCATTCCTCTGTTATAACAACACGGGAATATAAACTAGATAACCGTTTCCTATATTGGCCCTGTGCTGCTTTACAATGTATAAATTATCGCTAATTCGAAAAACCATTACAATTAAATCCATTACGAAGGTAAGCGTGAATCTCTATGGTAGCGTGAAATAGTTAATTATCTCGATGCGGAAGTTATTAAAGTAACCTTTATGGCTGGGGAAATAAGCTCTTTTAAATTCATCATAGAGATTATAATGGCAATTCTACGGTTGTAATCCCTTTTGGAAACAGTCGAAATAATCTTTCTGACAGTTGGAAGTAAATATTTTTATATTTCGCGTTACGGTGCATCTGCGGTATAATTCTGATATTTTTAATTCTATCTGAATAATTGCACAGATTTCCACAGCGAAAATATATTAATGTAAATTGCGAGGGCACAGAGTCGAGAGAGGATATGTAGGAATTTGAAGGATCCAGGCACTCTAGACTTTTCGTCATGCGCATATCTACACGTTTCTGCGACATACACGTCGTTATCTCCGTAGAAGAATAAAGAGACCTTGAGATGTATGTGCACACTTCAATTTTATTTCAGCGCTACGGTTCATATTACTGTGGTTGACGTCAACGAGTACGCGCCGCAGTTCCTTCAACCGGCCTATGTTAGCACCGTGGACGAGGGTCGCCTTTACGAGGAAGTGGTCCGTGTCGAAGCGTCCGATCGTGACTGCACGCCGAAATTCGGCGATGTCTGCAAATACGAGATTCTCACCGCCGATCAGCCATTCATCATCGACAATGAGGGTGCCATCCGTAACACCGAACCCCTGGACTATGAACGATCGCACAACTACATACTCAGCGTGGTCGCTTATGACTGCGGCATGAAACAGTCGGCACCGGCGATGGTGACGGTCAAGGTGAACCGCGTGTGTGCTCCCGGATGGCGAGGCATCCCCGAGAGGGTGGACTACGCCGCTGGCGTCGGATCGCAGCCTCTACTACCCTCGGCGCGGCTTGATCTCTGCGATGCACCCTGCATCCTGCGCAACGTGCGCGCCACTCTGACTCTGGCCACCGATCACATCGGCAAGGGTTGCGATCGCGACACTTACGGAGTTCGCAGCCAACGGAAACTGTGCGGTGCCTCGCGCGACAGCGTGGACCTGCTGCCTACACCCGGCCCCACAACCTCCTGGACGGCTACTCTTTCCAGAGACGAAGGCAGAGAGGCCGACGAGATCTTCGAGTTTGACGGCGTGGATTCGGCCGCGATCGTGCCGAACGACGTGCTCGAGCACAATCTGGCGCAGAAGTTCACCATCGGCGTCTGGGTCAAGCATCGGCCACGCCCGCGACAAGATCCGCATGTTAAAGAGCACATTTTGTGCGCTGCCGACGATCATAGTAAGTGTTCGCATAATATAATAATAAAACCTTGAAAACCTTGAAATTCACTGTTTTCGCGGCATCGCAATATTTTTAATTTATTAGAGACGATTTATCACTTTGCCTTGCAATTATTTTTCAACGTTATTTTATCAGATAGTTTTCTGCTCGTTTAATATTTTGTTTTTGTTGTTTTTATCGATAAGCATCTTCTGCTTATAAACAGAAGATGCCCATCGATAAAAACAACAAAAACTTGTTTATAACGAAGATAATAATTGTATAAGGAATTTACTGGATATTGAATTTTCAATTTTTTTAGCGCTTCCAAATATCATAAAGATTAACTCTATAGCATTATATTCCACGTTTATCACGCTCGTGATTATCCTGATTGGCTGTCTAACGGGAAAACAAGGAAACAGGCTATAAACTTTATAATTTTCATTTCCCTTTATACCTGGAAAAGACAATAATCATTTTAGACAGCTGATAAGCTCACCGGTCGTTCCGATGTTAAGCGATGCTCGTCAATGTAGCAGAATACATTACGCGTCGCCGAGAGTGCGCGCGCCCAAGCGTTAAAATATACACGTTCACTCTGCGGAAACGCCGGGGTATTATCGTGAAGTTTCGAACAAAGCGGCTTAATCCTTGCGCGGAATGAATTTTGGCAAGAAATCAGGTCGAGTGCGCTTATATAGGTCGTCGCTCGCTTGTACGCTCGCTCGCCCTCGCGAAGAGTTTCAACTCAAATATCCTCCTACCTATCTACCCAGGTCTGAAATACAAATCTTTCTAAATACCGACCGGTCTCCATGGGCGACGTGTAATCCTCGGTTATAAACGTTCTCTCTCCTTCGTCCTGCTGCTCCGGCTCTATCCTTTCGCGTTAAATCTCCCCTTAATGCCGTCGCGCGTCTCTACACTTTATTACGCGCGGCGGCGTCACGAAAGGTCCAACTAACGCCGTACCGTTTCAATTACAGAGATGAATAGGCACCATTACGCCCTGTTCATAAGGAACTGCAGATTGATTTTGCTGCTGCGACGCGACTTCTCCGAGGGCGATCCCAACATCTTCCGTGCCGCCGAATGGCGTTGGAAGCTCGGCCAGGCATGCGACGATAAGTGGCATCATTATGCGATCCAGGTAGACTTCCCGCGTGTCAACCTGTATGTGGACGGCGAGGAGTGGCGCTCTGACGAGAAGAACCCCGAAGTCATCGATGACTGGCCTCTGCACCCGGCCAAG
The DNA here is from genome assembly GCA_021460005.1 of Tetramorium alpestre. NCBI lineage: Eukaryota > Metazoa > Arthropoda > Insecta > Hymenoptera > Formicidae > Tetramorium > Tetramorium alpestre. Next base: position 260,635 of record JAJVSH010000010.1, read on the forward strand.
GGTGTAAACACCACCCTTGTGGTTGGAGCGTGCTGGCAAGGTTCCGAGAATAAGACCAAACATCATTTCCGTGGCTATCTCGCCGGCTTGTCCGTCCTAGTCGGTCGAAACGAGAAACCAGAGGTACTCTCGTGCCTGCGACGCTGCCAAGAGGGAATTCACGTGCCACCGATGGACTTGTTGCAACCGGGAACCCAACTGCTGACCAATTCTGATATGACCGAGGTGCGCATCGACGGCGATAATCGTACGAACGTGGAGACCCTGTTGCGTCGTATCGGTTACTCCAACACCCGACGTTTCCCGACGCCCGGCCGCCGTAACTTCCGTCTTGACACAACGATCGTCTGTGAAGGTAGCGAGAACACGCCTCTACCGGTACCGACCGTGCAGTCCTACGTCACCGTGCTACCGCCTCCTCGACCGGGCATCACCGTCAACGGCACCGGTTACGTGGCTCGAGAATACGCTGATTTCCGGTTGGGAGTGCGCGTGTTCCCCGACGCGCGCGTTACCGCCGGATCAGCCGCCCGATTGGACGCCTGCGCCGTCAGTGTTTATCCGAGTCTCAATCCTGATCACGAGAGCCTGGGATTGCCCGGTGACGCCTTGCTTGCATTCCACGACATCTCGGCTCGCGTTGACCGAGATGGCGTCGTTCTCTCTGGTGCGGACTCGCCCTACAATTATCAACAACTCATCCGTCTTATCATGTACACAAATCGCAAGCCGGCTTATTACCTCGATCGCGTCTTCAAACTTACCTGTTCCGAGCTGAGCGGCCGCTTCGCCAGCAACGAATACGTGCAAACGCTGGCCGTGATTCATCCTAAGGAGAAGACGACCGTTTTGCCGCACACGACACCCGAAGAACCGCCCATCGCCAGAATCGTCGAACCGGCACCAGGTCACGCACAGTTGTCGCCGCATCATGCCGATCTAACGGAGGAATACGCTACGGCCGCGCTTCATGAAGGCGGCAGAACCATCAGCGGCACTGGCGGCAGCCATGCCGTGACCATTGTCGCCGCCGCTTGCATCGGCTTCCTGCTGCTGATGGCAGTGGTGGGCGCTGCGCGGGTGCGTGGGGCGGCCAAACGACGACGATCCGCCGGTGACGAGCTCGCTGCCGAGACGGAGATGGCCTGGGACGATTCGGCTCTTGCCATCACCGTGAATCCGATGGACAGGTTGACGGAACAAGACCAGCACCACCAGAGCCAGCGGGACGAGGACGTGGACGACTCCGGCAGTTCCGATTCCGAGGATGGCTCGTTCCGGGACGATGACCTTGACAGCTCCGACTGCGAGAACGATTGCGATCTCAGCAACGGTCGGCACCGCCGTCACAACTCGCCGCACGATCTGGAGTGGGATCATCGTGATGTTTAAATCACCCTATTATCTTTACACTGAGCATTCACACATCCCTTTTTCTTCGCGTGATGTTGAGAGGAGTACTGGCCGCGTGCCACTTTCCGCAAAAATTTTTCCATCGTATATCGTTTCTTCTCGCCGCACGCGCGCCCGCCTGATGCTTGTCGAGCACGTCTCGGAAGTATTTCACGTCGAAGATTCCTCGCGCAGCTATCGGTGCGGCTTTGCGAATTTAATCTGCGGGAGTAAAGAGTTTCGGATTATCGTGTACGGATATCTCTCGTCGAACGCGACTTGCGTCCGAAAGATCGATTTTTCGAAGTTCTCTCTTTGTGCATCAAATATCATGAACGCATCATTAAGAGATTAAAATATTTATTACGCTTTTGAATCTCCAGAATATAGAGTAATAAGATTTAACATTCTAAGCTCCGCACATCGCTCGATCGATTCTCTAAACGATTATTATCCCTCTTTACTGCGCGAGAGTATTATCGTATTATCCGTCCCCCCCATCTTCATCTTCTCTCGTAGACGACGTTGATATAATCGATGAGGTAACGATATGAAACGGCATTCAGTTAGTACTCGTCTTAAGCGTCAGGTAAAACCTGTAAGAGTGCGGGACGCTTTATCGTATATAGTTAAAACTCTTTCTACCTACGAATACACGTCGCTGATGTTTGGTAGAATCGGAGATACACGCAAGAGATACTTAAAGTCCCGCCGGAAATATTTCGACGAAATATATCCCGACGGGATCATTTACGGCAGTTATTAATTTATATTCTTAACTCATCATTGGTAGTAGTAGGACAAGGGAATTCTTTTTTTTTTATACTCTTAACTATCTTTCCTCCTTTTTATTCTATATATATGGTTATCGCTATTTTATTATTACTAATCGCTGCGACTATATCCAGCTATTTTATCGAAAATTGTTATTATTATTTTTATTATCATTACTATTATCATTAAGCAGGACGGCCCGGTAGCGTAGTTTTTAATATGAAACAGTGCTGAGCCGACTCTATATTCTTCCTCGTCTTCTCAACTAAACCTTCTTATCTAAGGTCCATTTGATCTCATGAATGTAATTCTCTCGCAATAATCGTGTCTTTCGTATTTTGATCAAAAGCGCTCGCGGTATACGAGCTAACGTAAATTAATAAATCGGCGGCGAAACGCGCGTAATAGATATTGCTGAAAGCTATTCGCTTCGGTGTAGCACGTGAATCGGGCTGAGTCTGGGCCATACGATGCTTGCCCAATTTTACAATTTTATTTTTAAGTCGTTACGCCTTCGATCGTTTTCTTTCCTTTGCATGTTCCTTCCTGATCGATTTGCAGAAGATGAGTAAGGACATTGCCACGCGTCTCACGCTAGTGCTTCAACATTTAAAATAATCGGTATAGCATCATATCTACTATATGATGCGTAAGCGTGTCACATACGGAAGCGGCGCGTTTAAAAACGACGATTTCGTCGGGGCCGTTGGTCCGTGAACACGCTTGGTAGGACAATCTTCGGCAAGGCGGACAATCCAATCGCGTGCAGACACTTCATGCGTTACGTAATTTCCCTGATATAAATATTCATTTTTAATTAATTAAAATTATTTGACACGTGAAGGTTCGGCTTAAGACTGGATTATTCACCCTCATTTGAGATTGTCTTGGTTTTCCGATAAGCGTTTGACGAATTAACGGCAGTTAACCGTACGGTTTATGTGCGCGCGACACGCACGTGCTCTACATATACGTATATCAGCGTCCATTCATTATTCTGTGGCGAGTCTCGTCTCGAGTAGTAGACGATTATTCTAAAGTGCGCAGCGGCTGGAGAAACCATCGAGCGTGCTCCTCCCGTTAATCTCCCCGACGTGTCGTATCGTGCAATCGCTCTTTTCACAGAGAGAAAACTGATGCTTTTACGTGCCTTTTAAGCAAGTAGTACATTGAATTCGTATTGTATATTTTAACAGCTAGTCTCTCAGGCTGCGTTCCCTTTTTTTCTGTTCCGTCGCAATATTTTTGTTGCCATCGACGAATCCGCCCTGTATTGTTATTAAAAACTTCTCGCGTTACCATGGCTTTCATGGTAAACTCGCAGCGGTTTTAGCTTTTATATCGCTGCCCGAAACGCGTTATAGCGAAAAGTCCCGGTTGTATTTTAGACGTTTACAGCTGTTAGGAGTTAAGGGCGTCGCTTCCCGGCGACGTGCCGTCGTCCGGCGGGCTGTCACGGGCTTCGATGCATAATACCTGTCGATGGTTCCGTGTCGGAAAACGCTTCACACACGTGCAATGATCCCGTCGTAGGGTACATTAAACTCTCTCTCTCTCTCTCTCTTTCTCTCTCTCCTTCGTCGAAATGGTGACACGACGGCTGCGCATCCGTTATCGCCGCGAAATAATGAACGGATCCTCGTGTATGTGTGTGTCCATGTGTTGGCGTAAATCTAAAACTATACCGAATCGTACGAATGCGGAGACACCATCAGTACCGAAGAACTCGCGTACGGATATATCTATATTCATATAGGGAACTATAATGAACAATTTATTTTTCCAACGAGCATATCATATCATTTTTATAAGGGATTCGTCGGAAACGTTTTTTGGGAAGTTTCGCTTCGTCCAACGAGCGGTCCGCGATCGCGAAACGTCGCGACTTCGTAAGGGTTTCTTTCTCGTTCTCGGGGGATAGGTTTCTTTTTTTTCCCATCTCCGTTCCCGAGGAGGGTTATCAAATACCGCACCCTCTCTTACGGATTTCTCCGACTCGCGAAAGCAGATATTTCGATCGAGAATTCGGATTGCTCTAAACGAGAAAGCGGAGTTCGACGACTACCGGAAGGGAGAATAAAATAATCAAGACAAACAGAGAGACGTGCATGATCGTTTATCTGTTCCTGATAACACCAGAATCGCATATATACACTTATATACATAAAAAAATACCGGTGTGTACGCTTGCTTTTGTACTGTCTTTCCTTTTCCTAGTGTTTTCTCCTAACGCGATTTTATTACATGCAACGCGAATCTTATCGTAACGTAATCTCGTATTTTATAAAAAAAAAATCGTAAACACGGGGAGAAGGTATAATCAACAAAATCACAGCCGAGGCACTCGCGACGCCCTCCGCGTCCGGAGGTCCTCGCAGGATCGAAGTCAAGAAAAGGATCTGGCCTTCATAAGTGTGTCTAAATTAGCTTACGTAAATGTGTACACACGCGTTTGTATGCTTAATCCTCGAGCATAAGTGCACGGTGAATTATATACAGGTCAAGCGATATTTGGGATTCCTATTTCATTTGATCGTCGTATGTACACGCGATATCGTAAATAAACAACGTGTGCGCTCTCATCGGCTGCACCATGCGATGTCGACGTAACGAAGTCAGAAAGAGCGCGTGAAAACCGGTGGGAAAAGGGTATCTCGCGGAAAGTAACTTTGCCCAACGATCGTACACGCATGGCGCATCCCCTTATTTACGCGAAGCAGTTCCTCACGTCGTTCCGCCTCCTCCTCCATTCTTATCGCTTGAAAGACTCGCCGTCTCGGGGCTTCGCTTCCATATCTCAAAATATTTCTGCTCATGTAAAAAACATCTTTGATCTTACATAAATGATTCGAAATCAGCAGCAACACGTAGCTCGAGTTACGTAAAACTCCCCGAGCTGCCGCCAGTGTGCATGTACATGATTTAATATTAGGCAGGAAAAAATGTATGTGATAACATGTTCCGGACGCGGTGAAATAAGGGGCGCCCATGCGCTTGCGAACAGCTCTTTCGTTATTCCGAGCGAGATATCGGGAGACCAAAAAATCTCTTTCGACTGAGAAATCTGGAAATCAATGGAGACGAGAAGCGATTCGCAACGTAAATCTAATCGGATGCGCGCATCCGCTCTAAAGATGTACTTAATCATTTAATTGAACGGGAAATGAAGGAACTATGCAGAAAACAAAACCAACTAGATGATACTATTATATAATATATAAATAAATAAATATATATATATATATATAAAATATATCTAAGCTGTTTGCAAATGATGACGATGTAAAGGGGTAAAGAGGGAAGAGTACAGGAAAAAGAGGGAAAAAAATATGAATTTGTAATGTACCATTGTATTTTGTAGGCAGCTAGAACGTGTACGTATACATATGCACAGATACCCCCGTGTATGTATGTATGTATGTTTACGTAAGTATAAATATACATACTCCACCCCCCACCCCCCCCCATCTTCGTCTCTCACTTACACACATACACGCATACACACATATACGTGCCGTTCGCCCGAGACGGTCAGAGGAAATATTTTGGGTCTTAAAGGAAGAACGAGAGAGCTCGGAAAAGTCGGAGTTTGTAACACGTCAAATCTTATCTTCCGAATTTCCGAGAGGAGGACCTCCCTCTCGTTTATCATGACGAGGCGAGGGGGGTATTCTCTTCAGCGCATATTACACGCCCGCCGCCACCGACGCGTATCGACTTTTACACACACATCACACACATACATTTCACACATACGTACGCGTACACCTGTCCCGATGCGACGACAGTGAAAAACGTGCATGTATAAACGCGCGATCACGCGCGCGTGTAAATCGAGAAATTATAACGCTTCGCGGAGCGAACGCTCGTGCCATTCGTCCGATCGTTTGTTTTCAGCTCGCCGTCTCTCCTTCCCGAAGCCTCAAATGAAAAATATGAAAGAGATAGACATTAGTCTTGCGACACAATTCACGCCGCAAGATTCAGGCAATGCGGCAAAATTTCCTTTTCCACGAACGTAATTGACCGAGCTATCCGTTTGTGTACTTTACAACAGCGCGCTACGATTATAATTGATGTACTGATAGTTTTCAGTAGACTGAATCCAAATTGAGAGAGCAGAAAATTCATTAATGAGATTGCTGTGTATTCCGGGTGATTTATTGTTCCATATTCCCGGAGATATTGGAATCGAATAAGCTAAAACGTGCAGTCCAAATTGTAAAAAGTATGTAGAGCGTTTATTACATATTTCTCATAAAATAAAACCGAGCGATTGCTCCAAGATCTTTGTTATTTCTCGTTATATGCGACACTCTCTAAAAAAAAGAAGAGAAGAGAGAAGTAGCGCGTAGTAATGATACGATCGGATGTTAACAATAAAAATTGCGCGATGACGATGTAATGAGTGAAATAATCAACTACTGATTACCTAGGCCGTAATGCGGAATATCGTTGCGTGCCGACTAAATTCCCTCCCATCGCAGATTGATTGTGTGTTAACTAATAAGATTAAGTAACAGTATAGTATATTACAGTTAAGGAATTTAATTATTATGAATAAATAATTAAAAGAAAAAAAAATACTATCTGTACGCTAAGCACACACGTTTCGAGCCGTAATGTGACGTATGGCTAAGGCGCAATGTTTAATGACTTTAAACGAGTCTTTAATTTTAACGTGACACACTGAGTTACTCGGCGCGTCTGCACCGCGACGCACAGAAACGTCAAATTATCTTGTTAACTCTGCAAACTGAAAGATCGTTCAAGACAAAAATGAGAAGTATATTAGCAATAGTATATTAACTATACACACACGTACACGACACAAGATCACGCGCGGCCGCATATACACGCTGCACAGGCTAGGAAAAATGAAATACTATCTATAACGACATTATAAATAACATTAAGACGTCAACTGTATTTGTTTAATAAAGATGTACATTCGACATGTGCGAATTGACCATTGCGTAGCCGGCAGGTCACCGTAACTGATAAATTTCCAGCTGATTTGATGAGGAGTTGAAGGAAGATAAACTGTACTTGAAGGAAGATAAACTGTACTTTTCGAGTATTTTTAAATAGACTATTCTTGCGTGCGATTTTTAAATGACCTGCCGGTTAAAAATGGATATTGTATTATTTTCATTCTCTCCTATCCTCTCATATTTGTACTAAAATCTACGTCCCATTACTGTGAACTCACGTTCATTTTACGTTAAACGAATGTTTAAAGAAGCGAAACATGATATTTATAAATATCAAAGTTTTTATTGATGTATATATTAAATAAAAGTTATTTGCACATATACAGCGTGAATAACAGAACTATACAAATATTATATTGCGTTGTTTTAAATTAAACGAATGAAAACTTAATTTTCTCTCGATAATTATTTACAAATATATCATAGATCGAAATCGAAATTGCATACTACTCTTAGGCTACTACATATAATTTACTAAAGTTTCGACAATTTTGTTTTTTCATTAAAATAAATTTTTAATCGGTATGTATATTTAATTACGAAATTACAAGAAAATTTAGTTTTGAAGTTATACGGGCGTTTGTAAATTATATTATTTGTAGAGATTGTAACTTCTCATCCATATATTGGTAGATATCTTTAGTAACATAAAATTACTATGTCCCTTGTAACAGCGTTTGTAAGGCAAAATATTACAATAACTTTAACCAGTCCCAATCGAGGTACAGTAATTGCACTCATTTTGGCGTATATATTATTATATAATTTATAATATAGTCATTTATGGTATATAACACAAAATTACAGAAAAGTTACAAAATCTGATTTTTAAAGAGGAGGATATAAAATACTTGTTATAAGTCTCTTACATTTTATCTCATAAAATGTAATAATAATGATGAAAATGAAAAAATTATATTTAACTTTTCATTTTTCATAATAAATATTAAATTATATAAGGAAATAACATAACAAAAAAGTTTTCGTTTAGATAATGTATCCTTATTATAAAAGATATACTTCATCGTGCAATAATTATTCGATGCCATACATTATAAACTCTTTGATGTATACATTTTTATTTTTCTTTTAGTTCTTTTCATTTTCATCCATTAAAAAAAAATGGTTTGGTGACAATTTCTATAGCAAACTTATAGTTTTACATATTAACCTGTTAGCGCTTTTAATATTTATAGTAGAATGCACCCCTCATCTCAATATCAGCAAACAATAATAGTCGCCTCGCCATTATTCGGAGAAAACAATTTTATGTTCTCTGCACTCCAATGTAATAATGCTCCTTGACAAACAACACTCCACACATAAGGAATGAAGAATTCCTCTGGTTGTTCTTCTTCTACATACTTGAATTTTAACTCTGGAAATTTCTATATAAACAATATATATAAATAATTAAAATTCTTAAAAGTGTAAACAAATTGTAATAATCTGTAATAATTTTTACATACTCTTAAACGATCTCTTGGCCATTCTAAAGTTCCTTGTCGTATAGTGGCTAATACTTGACTAACACCTATTTGTGATTGATCTTTTTGTTCCAATTTATAAGAGAAAAAATTAATTACCTAAAAATTATATTTCAGGAAATTTCGATTTTCACATATCAGTATAAAGATACACGTATATTGAAATATAAAAATGACTATTCATAATTTAAAAATAGAAACTTACAGAATCAATATTTTGTACAATATCTTGGAAAGCAGAATGTGTTCTAAATGGTTGAAAGATGTCCTTTTTATACAAGAGTGTGTAAATTAAATTGGGATTGTGCGCCAGTCTATGGGTTAAACAACTATTTATAATTTCTAGTACCATTCGTAAAACCTCCTCAAGTATAGTCAAGTCTTGAATCTGAAAAAATATATTTTACTTAATAAATATCAAACAGAAAATGACTTGTTTATATGTCTTACCAAGTCTTCATTTGTAACAGTAGTAACAGTGGAAGCATCAACTTTTTCACTTTTATTATAAACGTTTAAATTAATACTCGTATCATTATTCGTATGCAAAACACTATCTCTGGAAGGAAGAGTTGTCGACTGTGTTTGCTCTAGAATTTTTGCTTCTAACCGTGCATGCTTTTTTGCAAGAGTTTCAAACAAACTTAACAACCTCTGACTAACATAAGGGTGTAAGGATGTAAATTGGGCAGACATGTTTGCTAAGGCTGCCAGACAATTTGTATGAAGATATTTGTCCTAATAATCATAAAAAAGAATATTGCATTTTATAAATATATGGATTTATATCAATATATAAAAAATATCACTCTACTTACTCTCATTTTAAACATATTATATTGTATCGTGCGAATCACAACAAGGATTAAAAGACCACCTAATGATATTTCGCTTATGGATCTCTCAGTGTACCATGTTACACCTTTCAGTATCTTGAAAAAAATCACACAATTATTATAATCATTATTATAAAATTATGAAATAATGTGTAGCTATAAATGGGAGCTAGTAATCGATTAATATATCTTATTGTAATATATCTTAGGTTCGATTTTGACAGTCATCTTATATATTCAAGTAAAAGGTGGATGATGTTTACTTGAGGTTCTATGTTCTGATGAAAATCGGTAGGAAATAAACTAAACTATAGAATATAATAAAAATAAAAATATATAAAATAAATATTATAAAAATTATATAAAATATTGATACTTACAATTTCATGTATTCGTTTGTTAAATGTTTCATCTTCACTTAAAATTAACAAGATAATAAGAGACATATAAATATGATGGGATGTGTTGTTTGGCGCATGATATAATATTTGTAGTATCGGAGTTACCTTTAAACGAATATTTCAATTAATTATTAAGAGTTAAAATTAAAATTGAAGAAAAATATGAGCTTTGGCATTACTTACTAATAGTTGTATGTCAGTCCTTCTCATTATGTCCTGTTTCACACTTGAATTTCTATGTAACAGCATGTAGAGAAGGAGCGTGACTTCGTCTGTATTTGGTATCTTACAAATGGTATTATATAATTTATTTAGATTAAATTTGAAGGTGTCAACTGCCTTTCCTTGTGATATAGTATGATCTTCTGTAATAAAAAATATTTTTATTCAATATTTTATTCAATGTAATAATTTATTTTGGGATTTTCTTAATTGGCTTAGATTAACCTAATGCTCACCTTGCATATCTATAAAAGAAAAAAGCGCGTTCCTATATGGATTATGTGTAGCGGTACAATGATTCGTCAGAACTAGTAGAAGTAACAGAGATTGACTAGCGAGCGGTGTTTCCGTATCGCGCTTTTTCTCTTCATCTTCAGCAGTGCCGTTATATGCAACTTGTACATTTTTCGAACTACTACCTATGCCCATTCTTATTACGTTCCACAATCCGGCTGAAACAATGCTTTATATTAACGTTTTGTAAAATGGATCCTCTGTGTTTTGTGATATTATTATATTTACCAGCAATACTGAATACAATACTACCCCCGGACTGCTGTGTTAATAATCCCGGAGGAGCGTGTTCCTGTTGAATAAAATTATGCAGCAACGTACACACCATAGTAGGTGCATGTTGATTCAGATGCGCATGCATCGCTATCCTGTACACTGTGCTGTACTCGGCAGCAGTTTGAGAAAATAATTGCACCGACAGCAACACAAGTAAACAATTAATCGCCTCCAAGTGAACGACATATGTAAATTCACTAGAAAAAAATATAGATATATTTACAACATATACATATATTATGTTCATATTTTTTTTCAGAAATATGATGTTAGAATGTCTTCACTTACCATAAAGGTACATCTGTAATAAGTTCTATCAGTGCTTCAATAAAATATGCCAATCTATAAGAAGAATTTGCTTCACTTGTCGCACTGCTTTGCGGTGCCTCAATGTGATTTAGCATCTGTTCTTCACCAACTGTCTCAATGAGGTATTTTAAAATACACCTCACAGCAAATAGCGCATTGTACGTTTGCCATGCCGATATTATACTGTAAATGAGTACATCAAATCAAATATTATTTTAGAGACAAAAGGTATTGAAAACTTAATATTACAAATAATTATGATACAAAGCGACACATGCTTACTTTTGATTTTGTACAGGTGCTAGCAGCTCATTGGTGCGTATCAGAGCTATTTGTATCAGGGTGCCAAAGTTGCCAGTGACCAAATTATTAACGAGCAACTGTTGGCATGACAAGTCCAAGCGAGAATCCAGTTCTATCTGATCGTTCCTCGTAATAGGTGGTCGTATATTATAAGAGAGAAACGTACTCCAGAATGGATCATTCGCAGCTATATTTTGCTTCCCGCAGAACCTTCCCAGGTGCACATTCTTGGAGAGATCTTCATAACGACTATGCGTCGCACCCATGGCCCCTATTAACCGTCTGAAAAATGAAAGAAAACGATTCTATTCATTACATCTATACAAAAATCTCATATTATGTGTATGCAATTTAAAATTTCATGTTTTATTTATACGCATATATAACTGATGACGTTATACGAAATATCGAGCGATTGACTTTTCACTGACTTAAAGTACTTTTTACACCGTCGGCGACGATGTAAATACAAAAATTGTTTTTTTTTTAGAGCAGCACAATCGAAAGTACATTGACAGTCCAGCTTGACGACAATGACTTAGCACGAGCGACTCGACACGTACGATCGATCATGAATATCCTAATATTCGTTTAGCGACGTTTGTACTTCGACGTTGCGGCTTCTTTTACGACGACGGGACGTTATCTCCAGTTATCTCGCATATAAATGTAAACGCCGTGATGGGTCGGACGAGCTAATAACCTCCATGCGTCGCTCGGCACATCGACAACGGCTCGATCAGCTAACCTAAGGCAATGATTCACAGCCGCGATCCGCGGTCCCCTGTCACCTCGGATAACGCGTTCCACGCGTCGAAACAAAGCGCACTTACAAAATTACTGGTCAGTTGATTCGCACATAACGCATGGACATGCAGCGAAATGTTCCACACTGGCAGCCAGCTGTATCGACACGGTCGGTAACCGTCGTGCCGGAACGAATCTTCTGTATTGACCGAGAAAAACGCGCGAATATCTACTTCAATTACGCGGCCCGCGCTTTCAACTCGTGACTGTTTTCGACGCGCGAGGAACTATTCGGGCTGTGATTCAGTGGCAGATACTTGGCATGTCGAGGTCTCCGAACATTCGAGTCGTGGAAATGTCGAAAATGCCGCGGCTCCGGATGTATCTGGTCGAAATTACGTGCCGAACGTTACGGTGCCGCGTCGAGCCGCTGCTCGGCCGCCGACCGCCATGACAGTCTCGTCAGCGCGTCGATTTGGGAGACGCGGAGAGTGTAGTTGCTCCGCGATCGATCGCAGATTTCGCCGGTCAAAAGCGCCCGACGATCGCAAATTTTTGCCGGGAATGCCGACTAAAGTGACGCGCTTTTGCTGGAAAGTATCGGTTAACGCGGACATTTGCTGCAGACACCGTTTCGCCGATCGTACGCTGGACGTCGACCCCGAATGAGGTTCTGTCGTGAAAACGGTACAATCCCGGTAAGTGCAAATTCCGATGCCATAGGCGCGCGAAAATGATCCTTACGTTCTCTCGTGAGAATCGAAGCGCGATTGACGCTTTTTTTGTTAGATGTGTGCCTCAGTGGCACGTCGAGCACTTGAATTGTCGTAATTACATCGCGTGCATATGCCGCGTTTACTGGAAAATGCCGCCACCGAACTCGATACATGTCGGTGATGCGAATGTGTGACAGTTTCGTCAAGTAAATTCCGCGCTATCGTAGCCTCACTGTATATGATATGTCGCACTGATAACGCCACAATTTCATCAAGTGAACTCCGCGCGATCGTGATACTTCTGAATATCATGTCGGTAATGCAAATATTGATAATTTCAACAAGTTAACTCTTTGAGGACCGGCTTTTTTTCGCCAAGAGGAGATTTAGTGAGTTATGATTTAATGTGTTTTTTTTTTAAATAAAATTTAAAAGTCTATAGTAAAGTAAATGCTTCGGCCTTTTAAAAAGTTATCCGTCTTTAAAGGGTTAAATAAATCTGTCCGATCGACTATTCTGTTTGATTAATAAAACGATACAATGCTACTATGTTCAGGAGAAAGATGAAAATGAAATGGGTTAATTAGGTTAAATTGCTATTCTTATTGAGACTTTAAAAGAACATTGATAAAAATTACAACAGTTGTAAAGCATCGAGATTAGCATGAGAAAAAGAGAATACATCAATGTCAGCGTCGATCGAAGACGCCAAGGTGCCGAAATTCATCAATTTTGTGATAGGTGGCATGTCGGGGTAAAAAGAATTCATATATTGCAACCTTCCGCAGGGATGACTGATCCGCACAGTCATTTGGGCTTAGCGAACCCACAGACCCGAGCTCAATACATTGCGGACAATCGCACACATTTACACATTTTTGTTAGTGATTATTCAATTAATATTTAAATAGTTAGTGAATATTCAATTAATATTAAAGAAAACCAAAAACAAGATACAAGAAACTTAATTTGAGATAATAAGAAAATAAGAATAATACGTGCTTGTTGGAACAAGATTACAAAAGCTAGAACTCGTTCTTTACTTACAGCTCTTAATTAAAAAAAAATCACAATCGTTGTTTACACATTACTTTCTTACTCGAGACACAAATATCTGAAAAGTGTTTCGGATTGAAACTCACGGCAATTTTATTCCACCAACGACAGAGTAGTAGCACAGATGACGACGCATCCGTTGGATGTTCTTAAAATACGCATGCAAGTGTCGCACAAAACTTTAAGCGACGTAGCGCTTCGCACGTTTTACACGAGCGGAATTTGCGGTTTTTACACGGGGCTGAGCGCGGCTCTTCTTCGTCAATTGACTTACACCACCAGTAGGCTTGGAATCTATAGCACATTGCTGGATGTCGGCGAGTAATGTCAGCCATTGAATTCATTACGTTTGAAAATTAATCGTAATTCGCGAAATCGAATGCAGCAGATTTAGTGTCGGTATTATAAATGTCTCATTCAGACACCTTCTCTTCAGACAACAATTTGGCTATTTAAATTACATCACGATGATTAGTCTTGGGATGGTAGCTGGCGTGATGGGCTCTTTCGTCGGTACCCCTACGGATCTGATTATGATTCGTATGGTGGCTGACGTGAATCTGCCACCAGGTATTTTTATTTCTTTCAACCTACATTTTTTAGAATGATTTACGATAGAGAAAGATATGTAACAAATATATGTAACATACTTAATACGGGAATTAATATCTAGAAAAGCGAAGAAATTACAAGAATGCCGTTAGTGGCATCTTTAATATATGGAAAATTGAAGGATTTTCCGGGTTATGGAGAGGAGCGGTGCCCACGATGGGTAGAGCAGCGATTGTAAATGGAGCACAGTTAGGTACATATACAGAAGCGAAGATGTTGTTACGAAACACAGGTTATTAAAATTTGCTATATTAAACCTATTCGTTTCATAATGCAGTTTTACATAAAGAAGAATATATAATATAAAAGAAACTATGTATGAATATAAATATACGAAAGATAATAAACGTACAATAGAAAAATTGTAATCATAATTGATTTTACATTATGATTCTAATTGATGATTTTAATAGATTTTTTTAATATATGACAGGATATATCCAAAATGATATATCATTGCAATTTGCTGCTGCCATGATGTCCAGTGTAATTACGTGTTTCGCTTCGATTCCGATGGACGTAGCTAAAACTAGGTAAAGCGGTGAGATATTAAAGGTGACATGATTGAGGTCTTTAAATGTGCATTCTTGGATTGCGTTCTAGGATTCAAAATTGGAGGCAGCCTACGAAACCACCCAGTATCACAGCTATGGTCATTAATATTGTTAAAACAAAAGGCATAATATCATTATGGCACGGTTTTCTTCCATATTATTCCAGAGCTGCGCCCAATACCGTAATTACTATGGTGTGCGTTGATCAACTTAATCGAATGTATTCAAAATTTTTTCCGATATCATAATAATAATTACCTATGTCAGTATTTTCCTTTAATTACACGCTGTAATTGGAACAGAATCTAAAAGACTGAGATGTTGCAATCATTTAATTAAATCGGTGAGAATGTTGTTTTAGAAAGTATAGAGGTTTATCTGAAATTTTGTACTATTGATTACATTTATGAGTGTGCAATACACAAAAAACCGTTTTTTTTTCGGATATTTTTTTATTATTTCTGGATATACGTTCTATATAAACGCATCAATTGTTCGTTGATAACGAGGGTCAATACCGTATGCGGACCGATTCTGCAGTAAGTTGGCCAAAAACCTTTCCAAAGAAATCTTACTCCCTCATTTTTCACTATTGACAACATAACTGAGATCATGCCCGGAGGTTTATCAACCTTCATGTTTTGTATTCTGCGAATAAAGAACAGTAACAAAATTTTATTAAAAATTTCTTCAAGAACTAGCTTTAATTGAGAAGGTTTAAGTTTTTAAATTGTTGTTAACCTGGTTTTGGCAATGTCAAAAGGCATGGAATTGAAGGCAGTAATAAAGCCTGATATCATCGATGCGCCAAAATGCATAAGTATGCCTTCTTTAACCTTAACTAGAAGAATAATCATTTTTTAAATAATAAATAAGAAATATTATAGATTTTTGTAAACTTTTAGAAATTAACATTACGTAATCGTATTTATATTTAAGAATTTGAGTCATCAAAGTAAATCAAAGAAATTGGAAACTGTTGCTTAAACTTACATTGTGACCCAATCCAATTCTTACATTGGCTGTAAGTAGCCAATTGCGAAATATTAACGACAACAGCTCTTCCTATCGTGGCCACAGTTCCTCTCCAGAGTGTGAATATTCTTTCTTCTCTGGCAATTCTGATAAAGGCATCAATTACGTTTTTGTAATTTCTTCGTTGGTCTAAGAAAACATGAACTAAATTAATTAGATTTATCCTAAGCGATATTTCTTTTGACATTGATAAAAATCAGTGCACTAATTATATCGTACAAAAAAAATTTATCATTACCCACTGGTAATCTGCTATCTATTGTCATTCTCACAAGAGCGACGTCGGCTGGTGTTCCAACGAAAGCCCCCATGGCACCAGCACTCCCAGCCATAAACGCCAGAATCAGGAAATTAGGATGACCGACATATCTTTGTCTAAAATGCAATCAACTTTTAGAAACCGCAGCCAAATGATAACTTTAATTATTTCAGCTATTTGATTATTCAGTCGACGCGCTGAATCATTGTTAAAGACGTCTAAAAGACATTCTGATTTCATTCAGATTTCGTTCAGACTTTCTCTTAAGACTTTCATGTTGTCTGGAAAGATTCTCGACCTTCCTCCGAAATTTTTTTTATTCACTTTTGGTCGATGCTATCAGATTACCTCCAAAAATCTTGCAGCTGATTATAAGTCCCGAGACGCACGGTCGTGTACGTCGCCTGTCTGACAAGACCAGCTGATATGCCGTCGTAAAACGTACGAATACCCCCTTTGGTGTATGTAAGGCCAATTGTAGCTAAAATCGATGCTTTTCCTTTTTGTATTTGCATCCTATTTTTGATCACGTCCATTGGGTGAACCACGCAAGTACCTGCCATTCTAAAATACAATTGAGCATTAAAAATATCATATTTTAATTTAACATTGTTAAATTGCCCAGAAATTACCCAGCAAGACCACCCAGTAAGAAATTTATCATTGGCGGTATAGGTTTCCTCTTTTCCATCGGTTCCTCATCTTTTTTTGACATCTTTAGTAACTCGTGTCGACAAAATAAATGCTTATAAATAAGTTAAAATAACTAGCTTCTATTCCTCAAATTAATCTAAACTTTTTAAGGTTTTCTAAATCGAAATACATGTGCAATAGAATCTCTATATGTATATGTCAAATTTTGTAAAAATTAACCTGTTTTCATGTTAAAAATCGCTTTGCAGTATAATGATAAAATATCGATTCAAATCGATTTTTATCATTATACTGTAAAGCGATTTTTAATATGAATTAGATTTTATTAGTTAATTATTGCATTTTCAGTACTTTATTATTTAAACAGAAAAAGAGAAATCAAAAGATATGGTAATAAAGATTGCTTGCCGTTTGATTGATATATTCTAGTAAAAGAATTTGATACATTATGTATTACTTATGCGACGAATCATATTTATAATTGTTTATTAAATATGATTTAAAAATAGGATGCAATATGAGAAATTATTTTGTATTAAATGCATATGTTATATTACTAAAATGTCACATGATAATACATACATATTAATTTATGTATTTATGTATTTTATTAATTGAACGTGCACGTGATACAAAGCATGTTTCCAAAAAAAACCTGTTCCAGACAACTTAATTGCTTGAGAAAGGAGTATAATGTTTTGATGTATAACGAGTGCCTACTGCAGTAAACAACCATGAGAGTGTTCAAACTTTCACAATTTGGCGAATTCTTTGTTCATAAATTGCTGGTAAATTGCGTCTTGACATGGACAACTCTGTTTCTTTTGATTTTTGCATGAGTCGAGACGCGCGAGATTGAACGGTGCAATGCAAAAATGACGGGTAGCGTCTCGAATAAATGATGTAATAGTCGGACGGATGCGTGGAAATTGCAGACGGGCATCTAATTAACGCTGTTTATTGCAAACGGCAGTTACTACAAATAATATATTTGATCGATCGGAACAGGTTTCGGACATATGCAGCGACGGCCCCTATTTTCTCTTCGGTCGATCTGCTTTAACGGTTGATTCTTCAAGTTTTTTCTTATTTGACGTTAACCCCCATTTCCTTTTTAATCTCCTACAATCAGAGACGATTCTTTAAAACTGCCTGAGATTCTATTAATCTCAAACTTCTACACTGTTTAAATGTACCTCTATAGCTTTAACGATCGGATAAAGCGGTCTCACATCCTTCGACTCTTCCAAAACTTCGTCGCCGTAAAGCAAAATCTTTTGATTGGCTTTCTCGATTGCGGCTTTAGTCGCCTCGACTTCGAGGACTCTCTTTTCGCGTTCGTCTGTTCGTTTTTCTTCCTGATGATTAATATCAAATTTTTTTAAGTTATCTTTTTACCAATGTTTTTGCGTATTTATATATAAATATATATTTGTATTTATATTGTATATATAACCAGATTAAAAAATGTAAAAGTTTATTTTAAATAGAAAATATTGTGTGAAAATTATGTTTCAACATGCACATACATGCAAAAGTAACTACTGAAATAAAATCCATATAAAAAGAAATAATTATTTTATAAAAATGATTCTCGAAAAAACGGACTCGATTATTATAATTTTCATTTTTAAAAAAATCTATGCTTACAATTTCTTTTCGCAATTCGTTGCCATATTCCAATTTTTGTTGCCATTGTTTCTTGTGTTCTTCTAAGTTGGTTTGCTTGTCATACTCATCTCTCTTAAATCTCTGCATTATCTCCCAAGCTTTCAAATCCTTCTCCTCTTGCTTTTGCTTCATCTTTACAGCTGTGTCATGAAGCTTATATTCCTCCATGAGAACCTTTGATTCCTCTTCTCGTTCCTTTTGTGCTTTTCGCTTTTCCGCTTCATCTGCCTCATTCTCTTCGATAGCTTTCTTCAAGATGTCTCGCTCTTTAGCCTCGCGAGTTTGCCCGATTGAATAATACTGCTCCGCTGAAACAGGATAGTCATTAATATCTGGTTTTGTTTTACTCTTGGATGAATTCTGCATACAAAATTTATGTTTCTGAAAACATCGTCAAACCTATAATCTGCTTTTGACGCGCTTTCTCTTCCTTTTCCTCCAGCATCAGTGATTTATGAATTTTCTGTACTCGATCTTTAGCTTTCCGATAAACTTCTATCGCTTGATCTTCTAATTCTTCATTGTGCTTCAATTCCAGTTGGAATCGTTTCTTCTCCTCTATCGCTTCCTTGAAATCTTTCTGAAGTCTCTTCTTTTTGTTCAACATCTATATAAATGAAATGTAAATTGAAATCGTTTAGGATAAAAAAATTTAATAAATAGCGCACTTACCTCTTGCATTTCCTTCTCTTTAATGTGTTGCATATCTTGAGTCATGTTTCTTTGATCGAGTTTTTCAGCTTCAAATTCCTCCATTGCTTTTAGCTTATTGTTTCGTTCGTTCCCTTCGATCCTGATTTACAATTAATCTGATAATACATGTCGCAATATGACATAAAAAATAAATATTTCTTTCTTTAACTTTGATACTAATAATATATTTATTGAATTTGTGTTAATATTAATATCTATTTTTCTTTAATTTGCATTAATATTAATAAGTATTTCTAAATAAAGCTTTAGATTTATATTCTCATGTTTCCACATTAAAATTTCTATTAAAATTAAGTTTACTGTTTTTCCAATGCAATCTTGTAATCTCTAATTTTTTTCGCTCGTTCTTCTGCTTCTTGTTTCTTCAGCTCCTCGTATTTCGCGGCGTCTGTCTTAATAGAATTAGTATATTTCACATCATTCTCCTTGTCCATCGCTTTAATAGCCTTTTGAAACGCCACTTGGGCGTCCAGTTCCCTGAAACACTGATAAAAATCGCGGTAGACTATTTTGAGTTTAATTAACGGTTAGCCTGTCTTAGAAATTACGTGACACTCCTTTCGTGAGAAAGTACCATAGACCTATATAATAGACTGCGCAGTACATGCCCGTCAATGATTCGCTGGGTCTTGCAGAAGTCCTGATTTACCCGCAAGATCGATGAACGCATACGCATTTATTCGGGAAGACGCATGTTGAAAGGACATTTTAGCAGTAATTTAGAATAACTTTAGA